>CAUYRH010071650.1:0-50191 GCA_963574655.1 Perodicticus potto
GAAAAGTTCCTGTTTTAGTTAGTATGTCCCTCCCCAAACGGGGAGCAGGACTTTCAGGGATGATTAGGGAGGCATGAGAGAACAGCAAGTCATCCCAATTTTAGCTTAGAGGCTGGGAGAAAAATTTGGTAACCAGCTGTCCAGACACCCCCTGTATAGTTATAGATTTGGGATATAAAAGACCAGGATTAGAGAGAAGTACAGAAAAAGTTGCTCCAGTCTCCAAAAGAAATTTTCTCTCCTGGCGCTCCACTATAAGGCAAACCTGGGGCTCTTGAGGGGTGATGACACAAGCTGGAGCCATGAGAATTTGCCCCGGGGCACTCTCAGTCCAGTTTGGGCTCCGATGGGGTCACTGTCCCAGGAGGCCTTCGCCTCTGAGGACAGGCCACCCTCCAGTGGTCACCCTTAATATGAAGATTTTTAAAGTCCCAATACTCAAGTCACACTACAGACCAATAAGCCAAAGTCCCTAAGATTACGTTCCAGGTACCAGTATTTTTTTACTATTCCTTGTGTGATGTCAAAGTTCATCCAAGGTAAAAAACCAGAGCCACCAAATGTGCCTGCCTGTAAGTGCATCAGCAGATGTAAGTCATTTTGCAGTCTAAATGAGAGAAGCAAGAGTACCATACGTGATCCACTTGCTAACATGTGCTCTACCACAACCCTTTACAACAGCATCTCAGGACTGTTTCATCTCCAATTTCTCCTCATAACAATTTCATATCCTAGTTAGGGCAATATAAAATGAGTCCTCTGATGACCAAAGGTCACAATTATTCAATAATGCTTAATTAGATTTTTTTCCCTCTTCAAGGGTCCAGGTAAGTCCTGGACACTTACCAAAACACCCCAGAAGGCTTTCAGCCATTTAATTATAGGATTAAATAATGTAATCGTGTTCTCAATAACCCACTCCATTCTGAGGAATCTCTATTCTGTCTCTTCCTTCCTGGCAGAAAACACTTTTAAAGCTCTTTACAAAGGTTATCCTTGGCTTGCTATTCTGAGTTCCTTGGACCCTATATCCCAAAAGTTTATGGCACCACCAGAGAACTCCTAAACTGCATGCATGAAAAATCATTGCATCTACTTTGCGACTTGCCCGTAAGGGTCTTTTGTCGCTCAGGGATTTTGTCTGCATTTTACAACCTGGCTCCTACAAATACTCTGTAGCTATTTTAACCAAAGATCTCTAAAATGAGCCAAATTCTTTTTCTCTCTAGCCTTTTAAACCTTCCAAGTTATCACTGAATAGTTAATTGCCTAAGTCACATCACATCTATAGTGTAAGACATGAGGCATAGCCTGATAATCTCTGAAAAAGAAAATAATATCAGTGTTAGGAGTTGCAGAGAAGAAATTCAAAGACTCTAGATGAGACTAATTCAACTATTTATACCCAAGTTACAGGTGTGGCTTTCAGCGTCCACTATCATGACTACCCCATCCAGCCCAGAGTTGAACCCTGACCTGAATTAAGTTGAAGGTATTTTGCAACAGAAAATAGACAATAAACTCTGAAACCAAAAACCTAGGAATATCCCCAATATCTCAAAGTATATTCTAAAGTCAATTATAAATATGTTGGCCTTCAACTATAAGCAGAGAAAGTGCCTTATGATTCTACAAAGGCTAATGGAATGGCATGTTGAAATACGCATCTAACTACACTGGGTCTAAAGGGATGATGAGGGGAGAAGGGAAGGTCAGGCAGTGGCAGCTGGGGTCAAAGAAAATTTAGAAACTCTGTGTGACTGAAAGATGGAGAAGAAAAAAGCCCAAGAGAATAAGAACCTGTCAGGCAAGCCTGCTCTGCAGGGCAAGAGGAGGAATCCAGGAGAGGCCAGAGCCAGCCTGGAGAAGAATCATGCACAGGAGAGAGCAGGAGGTGGGGAGAGAAATCTGACATGGAGCAGACCAGCCGCTTTCCAGAAATGCAGATGGGTTTTTATGTTTGATATGGGAACAAGGCTGACAATTACAAACAGATTTCAGAAAAGCATGAGCCTCTTAATAGGGAGTGGGTTCAAACAGAGTTCAAAGAAGAAAATCCTGATTGCTTTCTCTGAGCCAGGCGTCCTGGTTCAAGGGTGAAGGGTGGCTGGAAAGGCCATCTAGACATGGCTGACTCATGCCCCTGGCCCCTCTCCCAGCAGACAACACCATGCCGCAGCTGTTTCACATTTCTAAAATGAAAATTTCCCAAAGAAGAGCTTCTATTTCTTCTTTTAATAAATCACTTGTTTTTCAATGATAAATCCACCAAGATTACCTTTGATTTCACTCATTTATTTGATTATACAAAGTGAGTCCTTGTAAGCTCTATTTTTCCCCCTTAGCTGTACAAAGCAACACATTTACCAACCTCTATTTAATCATATTCTTCATACTTACAAATAAGGGAGTTTCTTCATGGAGTATGCCAGGACAGCATGCCTCCAGGCCCACTGTAGCATGACCTGCCTTTAAAAGGTAGGATAAAAGTTCCAGAGCTGGCTTGGCGCCAGCTACATACACTGAGGGCGACAGGTTCAAACCCAGCCTGGGCCAGCTAAACAACTGCAATAAAAAGCCAGGCATTGTGGCAGGCACCTGTAGTCCCAGCTACTTGGGAGACTAAGGCAAGAGAATCACTTAAGCCCGAGAGTTTGAGGTTGCTGTGAGCTGTGACGTCATAGCACTCTACAGAGGCGACATAGTGAGACTCTGTCTCAAAAAAAAAAAAAAAAGGAAGAAGTTCCAGAGCTGTTTTTGTTCCTGGAGACAAAGGAAAGGAATGCTGTCCTCCCCGCCTACCTGCTTGGAGGACTATATATGATTCTGCCTGCCCCTCTCCCAGCCAAAGCTGATGGAATCAGGAATTGAGAAGGGCTGCTACATACTGTTGTCTGGGTTATCCTCAGGAGAGGAGTGGGTGGTTGCAAAAGAAGCCTGAGTTATGTGCCCATTCTCAGGGTTATATCTGCCTGGTGGAAGGGTACCCCTTTCAAATAACACCAATACACCCTGTGGGCTAGGGGCCACCTGATCCAAATTAGGCCAGTTTAATTCTTTGCCTCTCCTAAACACAAAAGAGCCACCAAAGAATACAGCCAGCTGTGATTCTGGCCTCTAAGAGTCCTGAGTTGGGCTTCATGAGACATACCCAGCTGTCTCACCTAGATTCCTCTCTTGGCTTGAGTTGCTTTAAGTGTATTTCTGGTGTTTGCAAAAAAGGATGTTCTCCTGAGGCAAAGGTTGGGGAAAAGCTATTTCCTGGGGCCTTTGAGATGGATCATCTGAGTCCAGTGCCTGGTCAGCACAACTCTGGTGATGGAGCCCCTTGATGTAAGCAAGGTTCACAATGCATTCAGCATTCTCCTTGGGAGCCTTTGCATTGGTTAACCATTTGATAAGATGGTTCTTATCCAGTTTTTGGCTATTAGATGACATTCTTGCAAAGCTATCTGGTTTAGTTATTCCCCAGTTAACTTTTCTAAAGCATTGAATGTGTCAAAATAAAATATTGTTGTTTGTGAGGTATGAAATGCCTAGATAACTCATTTTGTTTTGTGTGCCTGTGTTCTCTGTTACAAATCATTGATGTCTTCTGTACATCAATTTAAAAATAGACACATTGCAAATTCCCCCATAATTCCACCACCTAGAGGTAATCACTGCTAACAGACTGCAGTTTCTTATTCCGAGGTTCTTTCCACATGTCTAAAGTATCTGGATTTTAACAAGCTTTCTCTTGTAAGAACTGCCTTCTTGGAGAGCCTGGATGCTTTGATGTGCCATTTTTTTTTTTAATCTTGTGATTTTTAACAGGAGTTAAAATTTTGTTTATTAAGTCATAACTCTGTACATTGATGCATTTGTGGGGTTCAGTGTACTGATTTCTTATACATTGTGAAATGCTTACATCAGACTGATTAACAGATCTATCACCTTGCTTACTGATGCGAAGTGATGGATCAACACCTGGTGTTGGCACCCGTAGCTGATGGTGTTGTTTTCATCAACAGTTCTTAAAAGTGGGGCTGAACTAGCTTGGGGAAAAAAATCATAATGGTGGTAACCCGTTTGAGCGACCATCAGGAGTGATAAAGGTACAGCACTGGCACTGGGAACACAGGCAAAGATGACAGAATCTATCACTTAGTTCTGAGACTTGTCAGGTTTTTGTCTAAATTGGTCCAATTGCTATATGATCCCCCTTCGGGTGTTAAAGCTCTGCCTGCAGATAAAAAATAGTAGTTGTCCTTTTCAAGAACACTCTCTGCTGTAAGAAAAATAGCAATACTCACTACCTCCAGACATAAAATGGAAGCTGGCCCCTACCGGGGAAAACCTGGGCCCACCAGCTGGACCTCTGGTGGCAGTGTTGACTGGCTTGCAAAGGTGATGGAAGTAAGTGGGGAGATGCTGACTTCAGAACTCCCTGCGATTCAGTACCCAGTAATGCACATTGAATTGGTTGACCTTAAATAACAAAGAAGTTGCAGACTGAACTCCAGCATTACAGGTTATGATGCAAAGAGCATTCTGTAGGAATGGGTGGCCATGAGGACAATAATGAATATCAAGGAAGGCTTTTGCCATTTCAAAAAATGTTACAGGAGAGTGGAATGGCACCCACTGGGCATCCAGAGGGCCGACATGTCAATGGTGGGCTCACCTTGCTTCCTGCCTTACAATATTAATGACGCACTTATTTATGATAATACCTTTTCCTCCATTTTTTACAGTTCACCCTCAGCTCCACTTAGAGTCTATTGGTTGGGAGGCTGGGCCTCAGCAAATACAGACGGATGCTGTGTGGGCCTCCCTCAACCCCTGTCTCTGCCTTTGCCATGCTTAAGCCCAGTGGCCCATGCTGACCCTGTCCATATAAACTGTATAATCCTGATCATTCCTTCTAAAGGGCCCTTGTGGGCCAGGGACAGCATGATGTGTTGACCAGAGTGCAGATATCAGAAGTTAGAAGAATCAGGTGTGCAAATACAGCTAGTATGACCTCCCTGCCACCCACTATTCCCCTCACCGACCAGGGCAACAGCACCAATGTTCCATGCCTTCAAGTGCCTTTACTTAGAGTTAGCTTTGATCACTTCCACAGAGGGTACCTGTGATGAGCGCAGGAAGGTTTTGCAGCTACAAGCTTGGAGTCTTTATTCCCAGCTCAAAACCTAAGCAATACAAAAACCAAAAATGTGCCACCAGCTACACACTGTGGACAGCCATAAGCCACTCCAGCCCCTGCTCTAATCCCTGCAAAAGTGTTCCTGGACTTAAATGCTAGATTAGATACCTTCTGCTTAAAACGATATCTGTGTGTGTGATTCAGGCCATTTAGTGGGTATGAGGTGTCTCAAAATCTACTTCCCACTCCCTGAACAAGGCATCTCTTTTCTTTTTTTTTTTTTTTATTATTGGGGATTCATTGAGGGTACAAGAAACCATGTTACACTAGTTGCATTTGTTGGGTAAAGTCCCTCTTACAATCGAGTTTTGCCCCCAAAAGGTGTGGCACACACCAAGGCCCCAAGACCCTACCCCCTCGCTCCTTCCCTCTCTCTGCTCTTCCTTTCCCCACCCCTCCCTCATTCTTTCTCTCTCTGTTCTCCCCTTCCCTCACCCCCACCATGTCAATAATTGTCATTAATTGTCCTCATATCAAACTTGAGTACATGGGATATTTTATTGACCTTTTCAAAAAATCAACCTTTGATTTATTGATCTGTTGTATAATTCTTTTGTTTTCAATTTCATTTAATTCTACTCTAATTTTGGTTATTTCTTTTCTTCTGCTGGGTTTGGGATTGGAATATTCTTCCTTTTCTAGTTGCTTGAGATGTCCCATTAAGTTGTTAACTTCTTCTCTTTCCGTTTTCTTGAGGAAGGCTTGCAGGGCTGTAAATTTCCCTCTTAGGACTGCCTTTGCAGTATCCCAGAGGTTCTGATAATTTGCATCTTCGTTGTCATTTTGTTCCAAAAATTTGGTAATATAATTCTTAATCTCATCTATGACCCATCTATCATTCAGCATAAGGTTATTTAGCTTCCATGTTTTTGTGTGAGTATGCAGATTCCTGTTGTTACTGAGTTCAACTTTTATTCCATGATGGTCTGAGAAGATGCAAGGAATAATTTCTATTCTTTTAAATTTGCTGAGATTAGACTTGTGACCTAAGATGTGATCAATTCTGGAGTATGTTCCATGGGATGATGAGAAGAATGTGTACTCAGCTTTGTTAAGATGAAATGTTCTGTACATGTGTGTTAAATTCAAATGCTGAATGGCTAAGTTTGAATCTAAAATTTATTTGTTTAGCTTCCTGTTGGAGGATCTATCCAACACTGCTAAAGGAGTGTTAAAATCTCCAACTACCATGCAGCTGGAGAAAATCAAGTTGCTCATGTCTGTTAGAGTCCCTCTTATAAATTGAGGTGCATTCTTGTTGGGTGTATAAATATTAATAATTGAAATCTCATCATATTGAGTATTACCCTTAACAAATATGAAGTTTCCATCTTTATCCTTCCTTACTTTTTTTTGTTTAAAGCCTATTGTATTTGCAAATAAAATTGCAAAACCTGCTTTTTCCTGATTTCCATTTGCCTGGGATATACATGACCACCCCTTCACCCTGAGTCTATATTTATCTTTTAAGGTAAGATGAGATTCTTGTATTCAACAGATATCTGGCCTTAGTTTTTGTATCCAGTCAGCCAACTTGTGCCTCGTTAGAGGACAATTTAAGCCATTCACATTAATTTAGAATATTGATAAGCCTGGTAGAATTTTGGGTATTGAGTTTTTTGAAAGTCCAGGGGACATTTTTATCCTTTCCCCACTGTCGAAGTTGGAATTTGATCAAAAGTTTCTGAGTGCGTTTATATTTGTGGTGGAGGATTACGCTGGTCTTATGGAAGATAGGTCTCAGAATATCCTGGAGAGCTGGTTAAGTTATGACAAATTTCTTCAACATGTGAATGTCATTAAAGTATTTAATTTCTCAATCAAAAATGAAACTCAGTTAAGCCGGGTACAGGATCTTGGATTGAAAGTTATTCTGTTTTAGGAGATTAAAAGCTGATGACCACCCTCTTCTAGTTTGAAAGTTTTCAGCAGAGAGATCTGCAGTTATTCTAATATTCTTTCCCTGTAGAAGAAAGTTAAGGTTTTCTTACGTCTGGCTGCTTGCAGAATTTTCTCCTTCATGTTAACTTTAGTGAAGTTAATTATGATGTGCCTGGGGGATGTCTTATTTGGGTTGAGTTGTGCTGGTGTTCTGAATCTGTCTGCTATGTGAATTCGGCATGTCTGCAAAGTTATCTTCCGTAATCTCATGAAGAAGAGCCTCTGTGCCTTGCAAAGCCACTTTGTTACTTTCAGGGATCTCTATAAGGTGAATATTGGTTTTCTTTGAATTATCCCAGAGCTCTCTGAGAGAATCATTCATTTTTGCTTTCCATTTCTCTTCCTCTTTGAGAGTTTGGGAGCATTCAAAAGCTTTGTCTTCAATGTCAAAAATCTTTTCTTCTGCTTGCTCAATTCTGTTACTGAGGGATTCTACTGTATTTCTCAGATGTTGGAGGGCTGCAAATTCTTGCCTCAATGTGTCAAAATCTTTGGTGATTTTGTCTTTGAATTCGTTGAATTCTTAAGACAACTTTTGAAATGCTCCTTGAATTTCTAATCCCATTTTTCCTCTATTCTGTTGATCTTATTTGCAATTCCAATTCTGAATTCGGTTGCTGACATCTCAGCCATCTGTTTATGAATGGGATCTTCAGTTGTGTCTGCCAAATTGTTCCTTAGGGGGGTTGATCTACTCTGGTTATTCATGTTACTAGAGTTTTTCTGCTGATTCCACCCCATGATTATTTCACACCATTTGGCTAGATGAGCAGATAAGCAGAGGGTGGGTTGGGGGCTCCAGGAGTCATGATTGGCCAGTCCTTTGCCCCAAGCTGAGACTGGTGTCTGTACTTTTCCCCTAGAGCTTTGCTAAGGACCCATACAGTGCTACAGCCTGAGAAACTGGGGGCCTTCTTGGGCTGTGGGGCTAAGTGGCTCTGTCTTATTGTCAGCTGGTCTCTGTCTTACCTTAATGAAACAGTTACTCTGGTTTGAAGTCTCAGCTGTGGAGAAATACCACCAATTAAGTCACTCTACCCCACACAGGCAACAATTGGAAAAGGAAAATCAAACCTTCCCACAAACACACACCCAGTACCACTTTGGATAGTCCTCAGGTGATTAGCCCAGTTCAAGAGGTCCAAATCAATTGTCCCAGTCAGCACCATTCTCAGGTGGGATAGTTCAAAAGGTCTCCAGCAACTAGATAGCAGGGGTCTGCTAGAAGCTCAAGTGTGACTCAGTCCAGTGCACTGTGAAGTCAGAATGACCCACTCAGCAAATAAATTAGTCTGGGAAGGTTGATGCCTCCTTCCCCAGCTTGCACCTCTGTTATACCCAGTCACTAGTAATCCTACAGGGCTGTGACCCAGTTCCCTCCAATGAGCAGATGCTCCAGAGGTTTGTGCCTGCCTGAGTCACAGGGAGATCTATGTCTCCTCAGCCAGGCTGCCACTCTCTGCCACTATCTGGCAGGGGGAGGTGAGGCCTGACAACCTCAGGTCTTTAATGGGGGCTGGGGTCATTCACTCATTTCCAGCCCTGCCCCTGATTAATGTTGCTGACAGAACAGAAAAACTTTGCAGAATTTGTTTCTGTCCCAGATATATTCCCCTGTAGATTAGATGCTATTTGAGCAACCCAGCCGTGTCTGTGCTGCTGCTTCATCTCGGCTGCCATTTGTGTTGGAGCAAACACGATCAGAGCTCAGCACTTAGCTGTCATTTCTAGCCTCTGGCCACCTGCTTTGTCTTAGCTATGATTCCCTGAGGGCCGGGTGCATCTTTAGGACTCAGTAAAGCAGTCCTCTGGGTCAGCCTCACCCTGGGAGTCTGCCATCTCTGTGTGTGTATTCTAGTCCCCAAGCTCTGCCCAGGCCAGTACTGTCTCCAGCATACCTTGTACTCATGGGGGCTCCATTTCCACCCAGATCTGTTCTGCCAGTGGCTGCCACTGGAGGAGATGTCTGGCTTCCTCTGGTTGCTCAGAGAGCCTGCGAGTGTCCTTTCAACATATACCCAGGGGTGTGAGCCCTATTGTTCCCCCAGCTGTCAGCTGTGGCTCTATGCCTCAGAGTACCACCACTCCTGTACGGTTCCCTTTTAGTTGACCATCCTCTCCTTTCTCCCATGTCGGAGAATCAGCACAGATCAGCAACAGCCCATGCCCCATCCACACCCCTCAGGAAAATGCCCAAGAATCTGGACTCCATGAGGGACAGGCTTCCAGACCTCAGGGTGAGAGTGGAGGGGAGAGTTGGGAGTTAAAAATTGCAGGTAGAGAATATATATAGCTTTATACAGTTTTACACCCGGCAGGAGAGTGCCATGGCATTCTAGTAGGAGAAGGAAGTCCAGTTTTTAGAGGGTCTCTCTCGTGGGATAAAATAAGAGGATATTTGAACTCTGCTCGCTTGTTTGTATGGAGTGTACTGTGAGCCATTTTTATGGGGAGGGGACTCCTACCTGCTTGGCGATGGATTTTGTATCTTTTGTTTGTCTCCTTGGGGTTGCAGCTCACCTCAGCAAAGTTGATGTGCGTTCTTCAACCTTCTATTTTGGCTCAGATCCGAACCATCAGCTTTTTTGCTAAACTTCTGTCCTTTAACTCTCCTTCTGGACAATAGTCTCTGTCGAAACTGGCTCTAGTCAGCCTTCTTGCCTCCACCCCCAAATTCCCATCCTATACCACAATCTACTTGCTGATTTAATTTATTAGATGCTGTTTCTTTCTTTAAAACAATTCTGGATTAGTTATTAAAATAATTTGTTTTTACCCCTCTTCAAAAGTAATGGCCACATCACATTCTATATGGGTCAGGTTATCAGAATAAAATCACAATTTAAGAAGCACACACACAAATTGAAACATGTCCAGAGGAAGACAAGGAGGAAGAATTATGTACATTTGAAGTGAATGGGGATTTTTCAAACTTAAAAATAACAGATTAGAGTCAGGGCATAGTACAATCACTGCTTTTAAACCCATAACATATTGTGGAGAAGAAAACTAAGTATTTTGAAGGCAGCAGAGGGAAAAATCGTTGACCATTATAGGAAAAGTTTTCTTCAAATGCTGAATTATCCAATTACAAAAAAGAAAAAAAAATGTTGTGTTTTTCATTAACTCATTTGACAGAGATTTATTAAATGATGAATATATTATAGTCTCTGCTGCCAAGAAGCTCATAGTTTAGTGTGGAAGACAGATATAAACAATGGTATAAAAGGCAAAGATTAAAATAATTACAGTAGGAAGTGAGATAGGGGCCCAGAGAAAAGAGTGGTGTATGAGAAGAAAGAAATGAGAAAGTAAATTTGAAAGCAGAACTCAAGAGTCTTCTTGTGCTCCAAACTGTTCTCCATCCTATACTTTCCAAGAAAGCAGCACCACTGTCCACTCAGTTACTCAACCTGGTGGCCTTAGAGTCCATTGTGACCTGAGCATCTCCCTCACCTTCACACCTGAGCCCATCAGCTTCTCATGCAGAAATATTCAGAGAAAAGTGTGATCCTATCACAAAGAAGTCCTCAGACAGATCTCTTCATCTTTGCCACCATTGCCGAATTTGGGCTCCAATATCGCTTATCTGAATAGTTTCATAATATCCTAACTATTCTCCTGCCTCCAGCTCTGGCCCCTTAAATCTGATCTCACACAGGTCGTAGGATTACTTTTCTAAAATAAAAATCCAACTGGGTAAATTTCCTACTTAAAACCCTTTAAAGCCTCTGGGAGTTAAGAAAGGAAAGAAAAACCCTTCACCGAGATTAGATATGAGGCCCTTCCCATTCATACTGCTCACTTCAGACCAGCTTTCCATCCATATTTATCCCGCTTTCTGACAGTCACTGACTCATTGCAGTGACTGTCTCCCATCACTGTTTTGCATCCACTTCTGTGTTCATCATGCTCCATTTATCTGAAACACCCCTTCTCAACTCATCTGAGAATACTACTCACTGATCTATGCATTAGCTTTAAGGTAAGTTCTGTAAGTTCTCCTTGATCTCCCTACTTAGAAGGACAACTTCTTTGTGCACTCACTTTCTGCATTTACTACAGATCTCTAAAATAATTTCTGGTCTTGCCTCTTTTTGAGGAGCATGAATGATGTTGCCTGACAGTTATTGAGAGCATAAACAGGGAAATCAGGCTGCCAGGGCAGGAATTCTGGCCCATTTTCCCCTTAGCTGCATATCTTTGGTTTCTTTATAACTCTGAATGTCTGTTTCTTCATTTGTACAGTAAACACAATGGTACCTGCCTTATGGGGTTTCTTTAAAAAAAACAACATGAAAAGTTCCCTTAAACAGAGCCTGTTGCATAGTAATTCCTTAGTAAATGTGATCAGTTATTATTATCATAGCTACTATCTCTGCATGAGAGTATTAGAACCCAGAAAATGGTATATAGTAGATCCTCAGAAAATACTTAACGTATTTTTTCCAACTCTACACTCTGCGAGAAAACTGTTAAGTTGGAATAAACACACACACACACACACACACACACACACACACACACACACACATAGAGCCCTGAAAATTAGAATTTAAGAAATTGACCTGTTATAGGTATTATTTCTATAATAGTGATTCATTTTTGGTCCTCAAAGGTAAAATTTATCCTCATAGCCCACTGTCTTAGTTCTATAATCTTCCTTCCAAAGCACTGTAAGAGGAAATCAGTGCTTTAAATTACAGAGGGAGCTATAGAGCAACCCCAGTGACATTTACCCATAAAGTAATAGGAGGTAGGAGAAAACTTGGGGATGAAAATCTTAACCCATGGGCCACCATCTGACTGCTCTGTTTAGGAGTAGAGTTTTACATAATCCAAACCAATTCTGTGTTCTAATTCAGATGTAAAAAAACTGCCTTCAAGAATAAAACTATTTACTATGAATTTTCACAATTATAATTTGATACAAAAAGTCATAAAATGCATTCAGTCTTTATAATGACACTATTCTTGGCCTGTCCCTGTCATCTCGCCACACCAAGATCATTGAAGCCTGATTAACTGGCAAAAGTTTTTTTTTATCTTTTATTCCTGGATTCTGAAAAATTTTATTTGAGATGCAGAATACTTCTTTCTTTATATGTCTAAGGAAACTTTCATAACGTGATGGCCAAATTATTTGAAAAATGCATCCCTGTGGTGATGTCATTTTCAAGGGAAAACATACTTGGGATATGAAGTATTCCCATCAGGAATCTCCAAGACCTCACATCTGTACTCTTAACCCCAGGAGGTTATCAGATGATAGTGGTTGATTGTAAAAGGGATGGCTTCTAAAGGGGTGTTGGCAGGCTGGCTGGCCAACAGTCAGGGGTCACTGAACAAATATTTATAGAGGAAGCGAAGGCTTCAGTTTTGCTTTCACTATCAGACAGTTTTCACAAATGTGCAAAGAAAGACTAATACTCAGGATTAAGACACCCTTGAACATTAGAAAATCTAGAAATCATTAGCCCTGTTGGCAGAACCTTACATGGTGTCAAATGCCAACCTGTAATTACTCAGTGTGGGCTTTTTAAAGGATTTACATAATGAAAAGGAAAATATCCTAGATAAATAAAGCCAGGCCAAGATGTTTGAAGAAAAATGCATCACCTGCCCAAATAGAACATAAAGAATCCTTTAAGAATGAGTAGACATTAATTACAAAGCTGTGTGGAAAAATTTATTCCTTGATGATTTCAAGATGGTTGTTAATATCAGACTCAGCAGAGACACTTCTTTATTCCCTCCAGGCCAAAGGGGTATAATGGCAAGTCCTCTAATCTGTTGTTCATTTCACAGAACATGATATGCATGATCATTAGTACAGTTAGATGATGAAAGTGCAAAAGTAAAGGCAGATATTTGATTTGAGGTGTTCCTTTAGTTGGCTTATTAGGGAAGCAACATGGAGCAGGGGCTAGAACTTCAGTTTTACAGGAAGAAAGATTCAAGTTGGAAGCCTTTATCCGCTCCTTGATAGCTCTGGCTTAACTCCTTTAAACTCTATTTTTCTCTTCTGTAAAATAGGGACAATTCACAGGGTTACTGTGTGGCTTAAATGAGGTTAGGAAGATTCAACTTTTAGCAGATTTCCTGGCATTTAAATATTATTTGAAAAAATTAGTTATTGTACTATGGAATTAGAGACTAAAGGAAAGGGTCACCTTCTATGATATTTGGTTCACAGGGTGCATCTTGAGGTTTTTGAGAGTGTTGAAAAGTAGTCTCAGGGACCAGTGTCAATGTTTTTAAGCCTGATAAGAAAGCCGAAGAACCCAGACACCAGACGTCCTGGCTATAAAGTAAAAGAAAGTAAGGGATGTTGAGGCCAAGAACTGCCTAAGACCAAAGGCTCTGAGTCTGCCTTTTAAACTAGTTTATGTTGATTCTTTGATTCACTGTAATGGGTAAAGAGTACTGCAGGAAGGACAGTAGTGATGGCAGCAGAAATGAGAGTTGTGGCATGAATAATCTCATCAGACCACATGAATTGTAAACCCCTGAAGGACAGCTGGTATTTTTCATTATGCAGGTTGAAAGGGTATATACTGTATGAGTATTTAGTAATGTACTTCCAATTATCAAGAGAGAAGACAAAAGGATATATATTATATGAGTACTTAGTAATGTACTTCCAAGTATCAAGAAAGAAGACACAATCAATGAATAACAAGCAAGGCTTTCAGCTGATTGGAAACCCATGAATCTGTGGTTTGGGTAGAAAAACCATAAAATACAAATTTCATGCAGTGGCCTCTTTTCACTACTCATTTGGAAAAATTATAACAGATACTTTCTCTATATATACCACAATTAGTTGACAACAACAAATTGAATGATTTTATTACTCTCTAAGTTGAGAAAAACTCAAATCTTTTATGCAATCATTTCTTAGTTATCAACTCATGCTGCTAATTTTGTTTTGAATTGAGCATCTTTACAAAAAGAAATGCAACTTAGACATGTTCTATTTATTAGTTCTGTAGCTACCCTATAAATACGTGCTGTACATATATAGCATTCAACAGCTGATATTCTCAAAGAACTAGACTAGGCTCTGTTGTTTATATCAAATGTGTAGTTATGTTAGTTTTCTTCAGTAGTTATAATCGAAAAGATGCAACAAGGATGGAACAAGCCCAGATAATCCTGTATCATGTACTATTATTTTTGTTCAGTTTTTCGAATTTTATTTTAAATTTTATTTTAAGTTATTTCATTTGTAGGGCACAATGTGATGTTTTGATGTATGCACACAATGAATAATGATTAAATCAAGCTGTTTAACCTATCCATTATGTCATATACTTATCTTTTTTAAAATTAAACCATAGCTGTGCACATTAATGCAATTATGGGGTACAATGTGCTGGTTTTATATACAATTTGAAGTACTTTCATCAAACTGGTTAACATGGCTTCAGCATATTTTCTTAGTTATTGTGATAAGACATTTATATTCTACACTTAATACATTTAACATGTACCCTTGTAAAATTGTGATCTCACCAATTACCCTCCCTTCATCCATCCTTCCTCCTTTCCCTACCTTCCCCCTCCTCTTTTCCCTTCATCTTGGGCTGGAGTTGGGTTATAGCATTCATATGGAAGTGTGTGTGCTTATAAATTGGTTTCATAATAGGGCTGAGTACACTGGATACATTTTCTTCCATTCTTGAGATACTTTGCTAAGAAGAATATGTTCCAGCTCCATCCATGTAAACATAAAAGAGGTAAAGTCTTCATCTTTTTTAAAGGCTGCATGATATTCCATGGTGTACATATACCACAATTTATTAATCCATTCGTGGGTTGATGGGCACTTGGGTTTCTTCCAAGACTTAGCAATTATGAATTGGGCTGCAATAAACATTCTGGTGGAAATATCTTTGTTATAAAGTGATTTTTTTGTCTTCTGGATATATACCTAGTAGAGGAATTGCAGGACCAAATTGCAGGTCTACTTTTAGATCCCTAAGTGTTCTCCACACATCTTTCCAAAAGGAACGTATTAGTTTACATTCCCACCAGCAATGCAGAAGTGTTCCCTTTTGTCCACATCCACACCAACATCTATGGTTTTGGGATTTTGTGATGTGGGCTGATCTTACTGGAGTTAGATGATATCTCAAAGTGGTATTGGTTTGCATTTCTCTGATGATTAAGGATGATGAGCATTTTTTCATGTGTCTGTAGGCCATGTGCCTGTCTTCTTCAAAGAAGTTTTTCTTCAAGTCCCTTGCCCACCCTGAGATGGAATCACTTGTTCTTTTCTTGCTAATATGTTTGAATTCTCTGTGGATTCTGCATATTAAACCTTTGTCCGACAAAGGTGGTGATATTTAAGGATTCAAAGTCACACATCAATACCATCTTACTAGTGAGAAAAAGAAAGCTCACTGAGAACACTTTTTATAAAATTATCACACAGTGATGTCATCATTATGATAGGTGTATCGTCTAAGGTATTTACTAGGTTCCATCTGTCTGGATCAACAAAGAGCTGCATCGCAAACTATTCTGTTCTCTCTATAATGAAGGAAACAACCCTGAGAGGGGTATCCTGCAAGGAGATTAGAATACTAGGTTTAGAGATATTTGTTCTTCTTTTCAACTCTACAGTAATGGTGTCCGTAGACTGTACTCAGTCAAGTGAGAAATGTGATTAGGAAGAAACATACATGCTTATTTCCTAACAAAGAGATGTTATGTACTAATAGATGGAATGGTGATTCTTTTGTTATAATAAATGCATAGCGGTGATTCCCCCAATGAGCAATTGGTTGGAAATGTTTTATTGGTCATGATTTATGGATGACAAGTTTGAGTAATTATTAAGCTTAATTGCACTTAAATGATGGATTTTTCCCCCAATTGTTTATCTTCAGGGCAAGGATGAAAGTAAATGTGTTAGAAAAATGCAGAGTTCAGTGGTTGCTAAATGAGCTTATTAATGTTTACAAATGTAGCAATTTGGACCATTCATATGGATATGTTGGAAGGACTGACCATCTTGTCTCTCAGTCCACAGAAAATCCTGCACAAACCATCACTATTTTACTTCTGTTTAACACACATCCATTCTATTTCAATCACAAGTTCAGGTTGTCCTGAGATTAATTTTAGTCTATTTGTGGCTGGTAAAAGTACTTTCAAGAAAATGAAATTACTGTACCTACTTGGCATGCAGTAGGGCATCAGGTCAAGAGCATCCAGCCTCTGCCAGCTCTGGGGAGGGAGGGCACCTAGTCTCAGTCCTCAAGGGCTTTGCCTATTTCCACAGAATAATTTCCTGGGCAGCCCATTTTACCTTTAATACAAAGGGTCAGCAAGCAAATTTGCCCGCCGTTGCAAAGGCCAGAATTTCTATGCCGTGAAATCTTGTTGTTACTCCTTATTACACCTAAAGATGATGTAGAATCTTATTATGGACTTTATGGCTGAGGGCACAAGTGGTTTAAAATTCTCAGATAAGAATACTTGTGTAATGGGCTGATTATGAGTTAGGCTGGCCTCTTGCAAAAAAAAAAAATCCTCTCCTCTCATTTTCCATTTATATCATTAGTTTTCCAATAAACACTTAACAAACAAGTTATAACATTTCATCCTCAAAAATAAGGCCAATATCCTTTGTGTGTGTGTGTATGAAGAGAGAGAAAGAGAGAGAAAGAGTGAGTCAGTCTATCGAGCTATGCCTTATATCTGTAACACACCCATGCTGTCCAGAAAGTATCCAGCCAGCCATGTAATATGAAGAATAGTAAAAACTGTATTAACAATGTAATAATGACTGGTAATAGATGGAAATTATATATATATATAATATATATATATTATATATATTATATATATAATATATATATATATATATAGAGAGAGAGAGAGAGAGAGAGAGAGACAGAGGGAGAGAGAGAGATTTCAAATACAGTCAATATACTAACTGCTTTTTGTTTTTAGGAATGGAAATGCTCTCAGTTGACCCCAGGAAGAAAGATTTATTATAAAAGATTCCGTAAAACTAAGTGAGTCAGGATTCTGATTGTATGTCTGGGTTTTATCCAAGAAAGTAGAAAAATCCACACTACAGGTTTCAAAGAAGAACAGGTGCCCCAAGAAGGGAGCCTGGCTTCCAAGTGGGACCTTAGGAAGTAACTGGGCATCTCTGCTTTTAAGATCCATCAGCTGGCTCGGCGCCTGTGGCTCAAGGGGCTAAGGCACCAGCCACATACACCTGAGCTGGTGGGTTCAAATCCAGCCTGGGCCCCCCAAACAACAATGACGACTGCAACTAAAAAATAGCTGGGCATTGTGGCGGGCGCCTATAGTCCCAGCTACTTGGGAGGCAGAGGCAGGAGAATCGCTTGAGCCCAGGAGTTGGAGGTTGCTGTGAGCTGTGATGCCACAGTACTCTATCCAGGGTGACAGCTTGAGGCTCTGTCACAAAAGAAAAAAAAGATCCATCAGCCCTCGTGACCTGCTGGTCACGGGAGTTCAGCAGCAGGAGTTCACTGATCCCCACTCTAAGCCTTCCCCATTCAGGAGACTCCACAGCTCTACACCCCTGCTTCTCCTCTCCTGCTATAATTAACTGCTGTCTCGGGGCTTTGCTTACACACGGTTGCTGCTCACTCAGAGTTTTTAGCACTTCATGAATTTTACTTACAGCCTTAAGTCTATCAGCTGCTCTGCTTTTGTTTCTATACCCATTTTCTGAGATAGAAGATTTGATCGGTGTAGTTAATCACCAATATCCCAGGTAAATCACTAGTGAACATATAGATTTGCTGCACTTGGGTCACATAGCCAATACTCATCAATTAGCTGCTGCCAGGTGGGTACAAATGATACATTCTGGCCACCCAGTGCCATCTTGTGCACCAGAGGCTATCGCAGTCCATGCCTCTGCCTTTCACCACACTGGATTTTCTCAACTGGTATGATCATTAGAAGGAGACCAATATTCTAGCACTCACCTTTATGCCTGGTTCTCTAAGAGAAGAGAAGACATGTTTACATAAATATTATTATTATTCAATGGAAAATATGAAATATCTGCTAAAATGTGATTAGTCATCATGATTAGGCCTGGTTCCCTCAGGCCTTTAATCCATTAGATTAAAGGAAGAGCAACCACATGCCTACCAGTGCTGTCATTTAAAATACCTGTTTACAACAGCAACACATTGTCCTCAAGTCGTTTCCTTCTCAAAAAAAATGTTATTGGTATCACCTCTTCCTCAGAATTTCAGCCCCTATTATACTCACTCATAGCAAGGACTGGCAGATGTAAGAATTATAAGTCCTACCTGGAAGAGGCGTCTACTGCTAGCTTCCTTCCTATCTACCAAACTCATCTTGTAGATATGAAGATGATGATCCGCTCCAAGCAGATATCTTGTGCTGGAAATCAGAGCAAAGAACACATCTACCTCTCTCCACCCAGTTACCTTTCTGGAAAAGTACCATGGCTAATTCTCCTCTCCAATCAAATGGACAATTTCAGCAAAGTTCTATAAAAAAAAAAAAAAGTCTAATAGAAACCTGTGGTCAAAGCAGAACCTCTCAAAACTTTGAATGTAACTAATAAGCTAATATATTTCAGTGAAATGAAAATATATTGATATATAGTGTAGCATGCATTACATAATAAAATATAAAAATACTTTGTTTTTGAGCTTTTGTAGTTTACAAATATTTTCACATACATTTTTGCACCAACTCTAAGCCGACAAGAATAATCATCTCTCTTTGAGGGATGGCACATACTTTGCATGCCCCCTACAAAATAAGACATTTTTGGGGATAAGAATTGCATAAGACCAAGGGCAGTTTAGTGATTTGTCCAAGTTCATCAAGCAAGAAATGCAAAAGGGTGGTGTGTAAGAGTGGACTTTTCAGTGGGGGTGTCTCTAGGGTTAAGCCCCACTTGTACCACTTTCTGGTTACCTGCCTTTGTGGTAGTTACTAAATATTACATGGGAAATCTCAGTTTTGTCAGATACAAATTTAGTATTGTTGCAGAGCTTTTATGAAAGCCGAGGAGAGAAAATGTATGTAAAACATGCTTGCTAAGGGGACCTGGGGAGGTGGTGGTTAGTAGCCAAGGTAACACTTTGGTTTTTCCCTTCAGAAATCTTCCTACTCCACTGCACTTCAAGGGTTAAAAATAACATTTTCTCCAAGAGAAGGAATGAAATTACCCCAAACTAGAGAAGATACATATTCATTATTTTTATCCCAAAGCATTTACCTGGTATCAAAGAAAAATTTATTCAGAGCAGTGCTAGTAATGGAAAAGCCCTAAAACAGGCAGGGATAATTTGTTTCTTTACTGTCTCAGCAGATGGAAAGAACTGAGGTGAGTGACAGCAGGTGAATGTCGGCTTCCTAGGACCTCAGTCTAAATTATTTTAATGTGCTTTAGTGACCTCACAGTAGGTAGACAAGTGTTAAATATAAAAGACCTATCCAGGTGGGCCAAGATAGAAGGGAACACTGACGTTGCCGTAAGATAGCTTATAGAGAAAGAAGGGAATTTGGTCTCTACTATTTACTGTGTACTTTATTTTTATTTATTTATTTATGTTTTTTTAAGATAGAGTCTCACTCTGTCACCTTGGGTAGAGTGCTGTGCCGGCATCATAGCTCACAGCAATCTCAAACTCCTGGGCTTAAGAGACCTTCTTGTTTCAGCCTCCCAAGGTGCCACTATGCCTGGCTAGTTCTTCTATTTTTAGTAGAGAAAGGAGTCTTGCTGTTGCTCAGGCTGGTCTTGAACCCCTGAGCTCAAGCAATCCATGTACCTCGACCTTACAGAGTGCTGGGATTACAGACCTGAGCCACTGCGCCTGGCACGCGCAGTTTGTATTAATCTCCTGCTTTTTGCCCTTCTACATGCTCACACGTAGACTCTGAAGCAGTATGGCTATAAACAGCTCCTGCCTTTTGAGCTGTTTCATGGGGAATTCCTTCTCTCCACGGCTGCTTCTGAAGTGATGAGTCAAGCAGTTACCTGGGGTATTATCACTCCCTGCCAGCTCACTCTGAGATGTGTGACACATTCAAACAGTAAAAACCTACGACTTCCCTCTATAAGGACACGGGATCTGCTTGGCTCCAGAAGGGAAAGAAGCCACTAGAAATCCTGAAAAGCAGACTGGAAAAGGCTTCAGTCCTATTACACATTTGCCAAAAATCGTTCAACACCAACTTTAACTAAAGGAAATATGATACTCAAAAGATAAACCAGTTTAAATGTATTTAGAAGTAAGGCAATATATTCATTACAATATGGTTGGCATTTAAAAATATCAAACTTGTTTCTCTAGAGAGATGTTTGCTATTTCGTAGTATCTCCCTTCCTGAAAGTAGACAATTGAAATATGTTTCTCTCTCCCTTTTTTCCCTCTGATCTACAGCTTGTCTGGCCCCAGGAATTTAATGAGTTTTCCTTTTCCTTTTCTTTTCATTTTTTCTTTTTCCTTTTTGCTTAAACTCTTCTTGGCTGGTAAGAAGCACTCAATACTGTGATCTTAGACTATTTCATCCACCTCGCTTGACACCACACTCCCACCTCCCTTTGTGATCGCTTCTGCTCCATTGTTACCCACTGACATCCCTTGTTCTGAGGCTGGGTGTCAGCACTAATACCTCCTAAGTTGTTGGGAATAGTCGTGTATCATCTACACTTTATTCCTGATCTTAAAAAAAGAGAGAGAGAAATTAAATCTCCCAAACCAACCCACTAGCTTATGCAACTATGAACTTCTGTGAGCCAGTCTCATTTCCATAACCATCTCCATCCTTTCACTTTGCACAATGCAAAAGGTAGAGATCTCACCGCCGTTTCTATGACAGTGACTCCATTCCCCACATAGCCGTCACCAAGCCTATAGAACTATCAGCGTGGCTTCTGTGCTTATGCATGTGTTGGGGGGAACATGTATATGTCTTAATCTAAATTATAAGATGATGCTTGTCCTTTGGTTTCTTCTATTATAGGAGTAAAATATTTATGCTGGCACTTAGAAAAAAACATTTTTTAAAAAGCATACAAGGCACATTTTGCATGAGTTTAGTGGGATATGAAAGCTATATTGATTCATTGATTCATTCTCTTCAAAATTATTTATTTATTCGTCTTTCAATTGTGGAAGCTGGATAGATGACATTTAAGTTTTATGAAAACAAGTTCAAGAACTTGATCCATTGTTGCCAATTGTTTTGTATGGTGAGTGTTCAAAGCACAGAAGAATATTAACACTAATTTTGATTCAAATGACCTTTCTATACAAACCAATGATGTTTTTAAGACATATTCTCAGAGCTAAATTTTCTAATAAAGTGCTGCTTGGTAGAGTGACTAGAGCTAAGAAATGTGCACACGTTTATTGAAAGGCGTGGTTGTGGGAAACCCTTCTTTCAAATGTGTAATCTTTTGAAGGTTAAGGGGAAGAGTTTCTCATCCATAGGACGGTGTGAGAGAGAAATGCTTTTCAGTGTGTTCACCAAGTGGTGTAGTCATCACGTTACCTAATTGTAGACTATGTCCAGCACCCTAAAGAGAAGCCCCTTTCCAATCATCAGTCATAGCCATCCCCACCACTCAATCATGGCCCCTTTTCTACAAATCCACTATATATCTCCATGAATATGCCTATTCTGGAGATTTACTATCTAATACAATTGATTCAAAAGTATTATGCAACATGTGGCCTTCAAAAATACTTCATAAACATTTTCATTGAGATAATTGTAGATACGAATGTGATTGAAGAAACACGACAGAGAAGTCCTATGCATGCCTTCCCCTCTGTCCTGCAGTGTCACAACCAGGACATGACACGGGCACACTCCATCAGTCCAAAGTCCTGCAGTGTCACAACCAGGACATGACACGGGCACACTCCATCAGTCCACTGTCCTGCAGTGTCACAACCAGGACAAGACACGGGCACACTCCGTCAGTCCACTGTCCTGCAATGTCACAAATGGGACATGACACGGGCACACTCCAACAGTCCACTGTCCTGCAATATCACAACCAGAACATGACGCAGGGACACTCCATCAGTCCAACCAGGACATGACCCAGGGACACTCTGTCAGTTCACTGTCCTGCAGTGTCACAACCAGGACAGGACACGGGCACACTCCATCAGTCCACTGTCCTGCAGTGTCACAACCAGGACATGACATGGGCACACTCAGTCCACTGTCCTGCAGTGTCACAACCAGGACATGACACGGGCACACTCCATCAGTCCAATGTTCTGCAGTGTCACAACCAGGACATGACCCAGGGATACTCTATCAGTCCAACCAGGACATGACACGGGCACACTCCATCAGTCCACTGTCCTGCAGTGTCACAACCAGGACAAGACACGGGCACACTCATCAGTCCACCGTCCTGCAGTGTCACAACCAGGACATGACATGGACATACTATCAGTCTTACTCAGATTTCCCCAGTTCTACTTGTACTTACTCATGTGTATACACCTACACACACGTATTTATTTCCAAATGAAGTTTGTTCCATGTGTAGGTTTGTGTATCTGTCACTGGAGTCAAGATATACACAAATTCCAACATCATAAAGATCCCCTCTTCCTTTGTGGCTCTTCAAAATTGTCCTCTGCTACTATCCCTAGTCTCTCAGACCATTCTTCTATTCTTCAGGTCTAAAACTTTATTTTAAAATTAACTATATAAATGGAATCGAACATTATTTAGCCCTTTGAGGTCAACAATTCTTTTTGCTTAACATAATTTCCTGAGGATTCACCAGGTTGTTCCAGGTTGGTGCAAGTATCAGTATTTCATTGCTTCTTATTACCGAGTAGTATTCTGGCATCTAAATAGCACAGTTTGTTTAACATTTGCCCACTGCAGAACAGCTAGACTCTTTCAGGTTTTTGGCTATGATGACTAACAGCTCTGCTATGAAAATTTTTGTATAATTTATTTGTGTGAATAAATGTTTTCATTTCTCTGGAATAAATGCCTAATAATACAGTTACTGGGCCATATGGTAATTGCATATAAGTTTCTTAAGAAATTGTCAAACTGTTTTCCAAGGTCCTATACCATCTTATATTCACATTAGCGATGTATGAGTGATCTGATTTTACCTTATGCTCACTATAATTTAATGCTATTGCTATTTTTAAATTTAGCCATTTTGATAATTATGTAATGAAAATATCGATTTTATGACTGGCTTATTTCCCCTAGCACAACGGTTTCAAACTTATGTGGTAGCATGTGTCAATAATTCACCCTTTTTTTGTTGTTTGTTTTGTTTTTGTTTTTTTTTGTTTTGCAGTTTGGCCAGGGCTTGGCTTGAACCCGCCACCCTCAGTATATGGGGCCAGCGCTCTACTCACTGAGCCACAGGCACTGCCCAATAATTCACCCTTTTATCACCAAATAATGTTCTCTTGTATGGATATACCACATTTGTTTATCCATTTTTGAATAAATGGAAAGATATGTTTAATAGTAAGATAAAGGCTCTGAATTTCCTCGTATTGAAATACTGTTTGGAAGTATAGCTTCTATTAAAAAAAAAACCCATGTATTGTATTAGATGTTTGAGGTGTAGTCTCTAACAAAAGTTTCATAAACACTCTATGATCTAAGACGTGGCAAATTGGAAACTCACAGATTATATCGAGCTTGTGGAAATGAAATAAATTTACTAGGGATACTTATCTAACTTGGTTAAATGAATAAAATTTTAAAACTTCTAATTCACTATTGACCCCAAGGAAGAAGGCTTCCTTCCCTTGAATTTGGTTAATTCACACCGTTTGGTCTGCTTGGGCAAATAACGAATTTGAGTTTACTAGACCTGAATTATTGCCTGAGTCATCTTACAGATAAAGAAATTAAGTTTCGTTCATTCTTAGTACAAATATTTATTGGGAGCCTAATGTGCATTAGGCCTGCAGTAGCTGCTGTGATTCAGAGAGGCTATTAACTTAGCTAAGGCCACAAATTTAGAAAAGGCAATAATTAAATACTACCCATTGCATATTAAGAGTAAAATTTTATCTGTAATATTTATTTTCTCTGGATCTTAATTAAAGTAATCTAGGGAAATATTTTTGACTTCAGGTACTTCATTTGTGATGTTTATTTTTTTTTTACGTAACTGAACTATTAAGCATCATTTTGAAAACATGATGTCTACTTGTCAGATGCATCATATTCTTTAACTTTATTGGCAAAGAATCCAATAGCTAAGCTACCTGACATATTGGCTTCCCATTGTAAGTTTTGTGCAACCTCATTATGTATAGCTGGAATACAGATATTGAGCACAATATATCATTAAGTCACTAATAAACTTCACTCACTCCTTTACCACTGTCCCCCATCCCCCACTGTCAATGAATAATTTATCTGCAGCGGCAGTATGCATAAGTTGTCTTTGAAAATGAGGGACATGGAATTATCAGTCACTGCATGAATGAATTATAGCCAACTCCATCATGGAAGAGAACAGATGATTACAATCAATAATCAATCAAAGAACCAGTGACAGTAATCATATATCACTTTCCACAGTGGAATCTTTGCTCAAAGCTTAATATTGCAAAATCCAATTTCTGGGGATATTGTTGCTTTGCCTTTGTTCCGACTCTGCTCCTGGTTTGGAATAAGCCTGGAATATGGAGCACTCCTACTAAGACCTTCTTTCTTCTGGAAGATTCGCACCAGTAGAGACAACCTGAATGTGAGGGAAGAAAAGAACGATTGTTCTAGTTTTTGCCTGAGTCATTCTTGCTGTACACCATTTTGTGTTACAGCAAAGGTATTTAATTATAGTACATTTCTCGTTAAGCTTATGTATTTTGTGAAACTTGTTGGCAGCCATTTTATAACTAGGAATTGGATCATGTCCAGTAAAATATACAGTTCAATAAAAGGTATGGTCACCTATAAAACCAGAATTAATTTAACAAAATTGTCTGGGAGGTTTATTGGGAAGTGAAATGCTCTTATAAAATACTAAAACAATTCTTCAAGGGAAAAGATATAAAAAATACATTCTATTTGAAATTAAAAGAATATATTCTGGGGAAATTGGTGCAGAGGGATTTTCTAAACTCAGTCATTCAACGCCCATTTGCTTAGTATCTATTATGCTATGGGTCTGTGCCCTTAAGGAACAAATAACTGATATAAGAAAAAAACGGCTGGCTGATCCCACAGTGTGGAGTGCTCACAAGAGTTTGTTCAAAGCACTTTGGGAGCACAGAGGAGGGAATATAATCGCCCAGGGGAGTTGAAGTATTCTGTAAAAAGGTGGTTTTTAAATTGGGAATGAAAGAGAAGTGGGGAAAGTTCAGTCCACACTCAAAAGCAGACACTGGGCTAGGGTAGTAGAACAGAAGAGCAACAGGGGTGTGGGTGTTTGGAAAATAGAGAAAGGAGGAGGAGGCCTTGGTGGGAGAATGACACTCAGGACAGGAGGAAATAGAACCTTAACGGTATGTTGGAGCCAGATTTTCAAGGGCCTTATGTGCCAAACTCCCCTAGAGGGAAAGGGAATGGACCAAGCTTCAGGAAATAGTAGAATCTCATCATAAACATGGAGAAAGGACAAAAATGAGAAGCAGGGGCAGATGAACTAAGCAGTAGGCCGTTGCTCCCATCTTCTGTATTATACCCAGTGAGACGTTTTAACTTCTAAGTAACGACTTCCCAGAGATACGGCCTTCCCTGGAGATGTCTTTCCTCACAGATGCAAAGGGAAATTAACCGAACTGGGAGGAACACACTGTTTTATCAGGACAAAGATTTCCAGAAATTTCAGAGTGTCAATCACCTTCAAACACGAATATTTGGAGGGAGGAGGTAGCCTTTATTCCAGAGCACTGAACAAGGCTTCTAATCTTTAAAAAAGGCAAGAGAAAAATTTGCTGCATTTGATTTAATCCCATATCTACAATCATCTTCAAAGATATGTTTGTCAGAACTCTGAATTCCATCCATCCCAGGACAT
This sequence comes from Perodicticus potto, assembly GCA_963574655.1. Taxonomy (NCBI): domain Eukaryota; kingdom Metazoa; phylum Chordata; class Mammalia; order Primates; family Lorisidae; genus Perodicticus; species Perodicticus potto. The sequence goes on from CAUYRH010071650.1 coordinate 26,160, forward strand.
GCCCTCCTTTTCTTTCAAGGCAGAGTGACTTTTAATTCTGATTTTGCTTGTGTTTGAAAGATCATTTTCATGTTTTATAAAAGAAGCTTAATTCCCAAGAAGACTCCTATACATTTTTGCTTTTGAGGTTTTAAGCATTTAAGATGATGTCCTTTAAAGTTCTGTAGTGTCTATACTCAGAGAATTAAGTTTGGTTATTCTTTTCCTTCATGTCAGGTTTAGACTCACTGAAGTGCCTTTCTGATTTTAATCACACTTAAGGAGATAACGATGCCTGTTGGAGGGTACAAGGAACCAACGCTGTTAAAATGTGGGGTTATTGGATTTGATTATCATCATCCTAGAGAGTCTAATCACAGACTGATTTTTTTCCACTGGAGTTTCTTCCTTCTCTTACCAGGAGAAAACCATCCCCAGTCTAGAGGACAGACACAAACTGGAAACAGTAAGTTGCTATGAATTTTGCTTAAGGAAATAAATATATAAATGCAGTAATAAATAAATATATGATAAAGGAATTTTTTTAAAAAAAAATCTCCTTTATGATATATTTAGACTTGGGCTGCAAAACACAAACAAGAAACTGTTGGGTAGAATTTTGAAATTATTGGGTTTCATGGGTTCTAAAATTAGGCTGTTATGGTTTTCTTTTTCTTTTTTCTTTTTTAGAAATTAGCTTTTGCAAAATGATGTTTTCCATTCAGTGTCAGATTGTAAACACAGTGCTTTTTGAGGCTGCTGCCTGCAGGCAAACACATAGTTAGCTAAAAATCTTCTTCCTGGATATAAATATCTCCAAAGATTTCTAACTTGGAGACTTAAAATTACAGTGTTGGGAGGCCCTTAGTCCACAGTGTGTGCACGTTTGTGGACCTCCCAGAGCCTTCTTACCTCCCTGAGTATTATAGGCCTTGGGGAAGAAAAGAAAGAAAGAAAATAACACCAAGGGAACAAAGATGTAGATTCCAAGAGAAAACAGCGTGTAGCTTTTCACTGTCCTTGCAAAGTGTTTACTCCACCCTCGAGGTTGCCACTGGGCTTCATGCTAGTTGCCTAAAGCCAGTCAATGGTCTCCCGTATTTATGTCCCCCACTCCTTCATGTCCTGCTTTACCTCTCTGGTCAAACACGGCTGTCATCCGTGATTACTAGGATTTTCTGTTTTCTGCCTATATCTACAGGATTCTCCTTTCTCGCCAACAATCCAGATCTTACACTCTTCTTTAGGCTCTAACTGTAGCCTCCTAACTGAACTTCCTATCCTGGATTCCAGATGGTCATGAGTCATGCCTGGGATAAGCTTCTTAAAACAGACCTAAACATTTCATTTTAGCATTGAAACAACTGTTGGGATGGCAGTGTGTCCTCCATCCACAGCATGGCATCCTGCTCCACACCCACATCCCTACCCACCTCTGAGGGCTGTGTGGCCTCTCGTGCTTGCCACCAACCTTGCTCACATGACTTGGGGCCCTGAAAGTTGCTAACTGCCTGCTGCCTCCCTCCTTCCTTCGCCCTACTAAGTCAAACTCAACTATGTTGTTTTCATTTGTTGCATTTTAAAAATCCTATCTTTTGGGCTATCCTCTTCTCTCCCCCATTGCACATTGTAATTTTTTTTAGCTTTTCTGAACTTCCTAATATATTATTTTCACAAGAAGATAACACATACATACACTGTATACATATGCACATACACACATGTATATACACACACATATATAAATGTATGTATATGAAGAAATCTTTCCTGGTAAAACATGTCCAAACTTTATTTCTTCTATTCTTTTCTATTTTGGCTATATATTGTCTCTATGATTTACTACATAATAAATCCTGCTTATTATTTGGTTGCTTTTGTCTGTCTCATTACACTCCTCTTTGCCAAAACTGCATTTGCTTTTAGAGTCTTAGTCATGAATTCTTTGCCTAAAACAATATTCATGGGAGTTTTACTAGGTTTTCTTCCAGGATTTTTATTGTTTTAGGTCTTATATTTAAGTCTTTAATCCATCTTGAGTTAAATTTTTGTATATGGTAAGATATAGGGGAGGGGTCCAGTTTCATTCTTCTGCATAGGGCTATCTAATTTTCCCCATCCAATTTATTGAATAGGATATTTTTTCCCTAGTGCATATTTTTGTCTGCCTTTTCATAGAGTTGTTGGTTGGTTGTGGGTGTATGCTTTTATCTCTGAGTTCTCTATCCTGTTCCATTGATCTATATGTCTACTTTCATGCCAATAACATACTGTTTTGGTTACTATAACCTTGTAGTATAATTTGAAGTCAGGTAACATGATGCCTCCAGTTTCATTCTTTTTGCTTAGGGTTGTTTTTATTATAAATACAGTTTTTCTTTTAACTATGGTTGTAAATTCTTTTAAACCAGAGGTTACTTGTTTTGCCCTTTTATTTTCTCACTGAGTCTTACAAAGTATGAGACACAAAATAAGCAATTTTATCATAAGGTGTATTAAATGAATGAATAAAATGAATGGATGAATGATTTATGGTGAGTAGCATGGGTTGAACACTGGGGGTGATAGCTGGTCTGATGGTGAAAGATACATGAGCAGAAAATTAAAATTAGCTTCTTGTTCTTTCCAGGATGAAAATAATTTGATATTGGCTATTATATGTTAATCCTCAATTTAGGTTTTGATATTAGAATGTGACTTGTTATTGTGATTTCTCCCATCCTTTTCTCTGATTCAATATATATAACTCTTGTTTCCTTCCATCATTTTTAATTTAATTTTTAATCAAAATCATAATTGTATACATGTATGTATAGAGTCCTGCCTCCTTGGTGTGAATCAGTATCACACATATAATGATTTGGTATACAATGTGGAATGATTAAATCAAACTGATTAACATGAGAGGAGAGGAAGGGGGAAGGTGATTGGTGGGAGGAAGGAGGGCATTTGGTGGGATCAATGTATATAATTCTTGAAAGGAGAAAAGGTATATGTGAAGATATGTAGATAAGAAATGGTATGGCTATATGGAGAATTTAGAAAGAAGGCTATCATAATTTTATGATTGGGAATAACAGGTTGAGATTGAGAGGCAGTGAAAGGTAAGGTTCTCTGGAAGGGATACCTGCCTTTAAGTGGGGAGCCTTGAATGCCAGCCCTCAATGGGTGAGCTGATCTGACATTGGTAGGGATTCATCTTTCTATGCCTCTAATCTTGAAATATGTGTGATTAGAGATTACTCATTATTTTATCCTTTAGAAATTATCTAGGACATATTAGAGTCATTTCCCTTCATACACAATATAGTAACACTTTTTGTAAATAAGAAAGCAACCAAGATGAAAGAGAGAGAGAAAATGTGTATGATTCAGAGAGAGAAAGGGAGGGAAAGAAAAACCCTGTGTAATCCAGAGTAGGGAGGCTAAGCAGACATTTGAAGAGAGAGCTTGAGAGTATCTGAAAAAAGTCACAGTGATTCTAATTTGAGGAATGAAGTAAACAGGGAGAGAAAGAGAAAAACGAAGATGGGGAAAAGCAGGAAGAATAACCCTGAAGTTTGGAGAACTCTTTGAATACTTACAGATTGTAGATACTACCACAGATTGTAGATAAGTGTTTACCTTTGAGAGGAGAGAATCAGACCTCAAGATTTTCTAGTCTCATTTCAGGCTTATCTCAAGCACATACCAGGGGAAGCTGAGGACAGTGGGGGAGGGAGAAGAGACTGTTAGAAGAGGTCCTGCCTCCTTTTTGGTATGAATCAATATCACACATTCTCCAACTCTCGGTTTCCTTAGACATAAAATGAAGCTTTTCAAGTAGGACTTTGTCCTAGGATCTTGCTACTTTATGAATTCTACAAATTGAATTGATTTATTAGATTAAACATGTTATTCTGATTTCATCCTTTGCTTTAGATGGGTTGGTCTCCTTTCTACAAAGAAACTCTCATGGGCTTCAGAAAGCACTGTTTGAATTGAATTTGCATCTATGCAAATTTGGCCCATGGTTTTAGACAGAAACAATTGTTATTCACAAGATAGATGGGGATGGAAAATGAGGCTTCTACTTTCTCCTGTCAAAGTGGTATAAAGAATGACAGGTAAGCTGAAGTTGAATTCCTGAGCTTCCCCAAAACATGTAGTCCTAGTGTTTTTAAAGTAAAACTCAGGAATTATTTGTTGAAGATTGGAATATTTATGTGCCCTTCCTGCTGTTAACTTTAGAATCTACACAGTCTCATTAAACCTCTTTTTAATAATTCCTTATATATCTGCCGTCTATTGTCATCTGTTATTTCACTCAAAATATTCTTTATTATATCACATTTTCAGCCTAACAACTCTTTTCCCTTTGACATTGTATGATTGTGTATGCGTGCATGTGAATGTGTGTGTCTGTAAAAGACAAAAGTAGGGGCAAGAGCCAACTCAAACCCTCATGTTCTGTATATCTAAAAACACTTCCTGGCCACTGTAACTTATTTATTCACATAGTAACTCTGCTCTGTAATTTATTATTTGCCATTTGACTGGATTTTCATTAAAGCTACACTATCACTTATTTGAAGAAAATTAAATTGTATCACAGCTCTATAATCAATTAGGATGCTTCTGTGGATATTTTAGTTTTTTGTTGTTGTTGCTATAAGCGGAACTTTAGTGTTTAATTTTTTTTTTTACATTGATTATCTGTCATGAGCATGGTACCAACTTAAGTTTTCGTGTTCCCTATAAAATGGTCTTTCCTTTTCATAATTGTGTCTGATAAACTCCTGGCTGGCCTATCTGAAGATTAAGACTTCCAATGAGGGAGTGAAGTCCATTTTCCCAGGAAAAGGCATTTGCTACCAGGTAAAGTTTATGGTGATCCTTATTGACTAGAGGTCCTGGAGAGTCAGAACAAATTTGGAGCTAATAATGTTTTCTCCTGGAAAGTAATTAGGCAACGGAAAATTGGAAGCAGTCGCCTGCTCTTGATTAGTGTTTATTATCCTGAAAGTCTTTCCAAAGGCCTGGTCTCATATGATCCTCATAGTTAGCCAGCAATCCAAGCAGAGTAGGTGACATGACCTCTTCTCCGCAGGTGACCGCCAAGCAGCTCAGTGTCTTCAGGAGACTTACCCAGATAACAAGGTACAGAGGTGGAGAAGCCAACAGGAGGAGCTAGAGCTCAACACATCTAGTGCAGCATTCCTCTCCCCACTCTTGGCCACCTCACTTGTAATTTATCCTTGTTCAAGGACCATATGGTCTTTTCCTTCTGCTCTACTGAGCAAAAGCAAGTGAGCTCAGAGCTGTGAAGACAATTTTAATTATATCTTCTCATTACCCTCAACACTGTTGATGATGCTCCTTAGTGCCAAAAAACAATAATAAACTTGGGTAGATTAAAACATTTAACCTTAATTTTTTTTATGATGGACGGAGATAGCTTTCATAATCCTGAGAATAGAAAACCTGAATTCTGTTCCCAGGTCCTCTGTGCTCTAACTCCATCACCTTTGGAAAGTCATTTTATTTGTGAAGTGCTTATTCTCAGAACCAGAGAATAGGGACAAGGACAGATAATGTTTTCTAACATCAACATTTTATAAGGTTTGGGTCTGGGTTTCACCTTGTTTGTTGAACAGAATAGAGAACACCCTGGTCCTGAATACTTGCTAAGAGCCAAGACTTGGTCTTTCATCCACAATATTCTTGTTAAGGTGTCAGTGCCTCTCGAGTTCACGTGACCTGCTTCCTCTCCACATTTTTATAAATGAGCCTGTGGCTTTGCATCAGATCTTTTGGGCAGCTTTGAATATGATATCTAAACATAAAGAGAGTGGCTTAAGAGTCTCACCAAGTCTGTTGCTTCTAAAAAGATATATATGTGTATGCAAGTATCTTTCCTATAGAGCCGCACCTTTATAGTTATTATAATATTACCTTTATACTCAAAATAAGTGTATGCTAAAACCTACCTTATCAGATTCAAATAGCTCCTAAAGTACAAATGCAAAAAAATATAACATTTATACATATAATAATCTATCTTCCATCTTGGACTCACTCTCTGAATCTGAAGGAGTTTAAAAATGTTTGATTCAAAGCATCTGCTCAAATGTATTAAAAGAATAAATGGGTGTGTTTAGCAATGGCATGTTTATAGTACATGATATGTGACATTTTAAAAACTTCAATAAATTTAAAAAAATAATTTAAGTACAAGTGATCTAAATTAAACCACAGGACCAAAATGTCTAACTGAAAAATTGGGGGTTGACTTATGTGGTGGTACAATAAGCATTGTAGAATTTCTATTTTTAAGGCCTAGTGGCTCACACTTATAATCTTAGCACTCTGGGAGGTCAAGAAGGTGAATTGCTCAAGCTCAGGAGTTTGAGACTAACCTGAGCAAGAGTTAGACCCTGTCTCTACTGAAAATAGAAAAACGAGCTAGGATTTTTGGTGGTGGTGGTGGGGCTATAGTCCCAGCTACTTAGGTGGCTAAGGCAAGAGTTTGAAGTTGCTGTGACCAATGACACCACAGCACACTACTGAGGGTGACAGAGTGACACTCTGTTTCAAAAAAAATTATTTTTAAAAAGACTATCAAAAATTCTAATGAACGGAGGGAGTAAAAAACTGAAATTTGGAATTCTCAGCCTTTTAGATTTCTAGGCTTATAGAAAATTGAAAGAGGATTTCAAATTTGTTACAGGAGGATGAGTTGGTCATAAATGTTTATCCTAGAGAAGAAATAGGGAAATATGATAAATGCCATTGAGTCTTTGAAGTTTTGCTATAAAGAGTTGGGCTTAACCTGCCCTGTAGTTCCATTAATTCAGCCCAGTGGTTAAAAAGATGAAGATTTAGTTAACCTCAATATGAATAATAGTTTATTGTTTAGATATGTCAGGAGATAGAATGGGCTCCCTGGGGAGCTTGAGTTCCTTGTCAAATAGAGGCTAGATAGAATGCTTCAGAGAAGTGTTATCAAATAAAAATACAGTGTGAACAGAGCAAGGTATGTGGTTTTAAAATTTCTCATAGCCATATTAAAGAAAGTAAACCAAAACCCAAATGATTTTAGTTGTATGACTATTCTGTTCAACCCACTATGAATGAGCTGTTGTCATTTCAACATAAAATCACCATACAATTATTAATAGAAAATTTTATATTATTTTTGCCCTACTCAAGCTTAAAAATCTGGGGGTATTTTTCACTTACAGTTCATCTCCATTTGTACTCACAGTGTTTCAAATCATTAATAGCTACTAGTGGCTAGTTCCTGCTGCATAGTTTTAGACCATACAAGCATAAAAACCAACCTTGAATTGCGGTAATTCAGGGAAGTATTCTTATTTGAATAGCGCCGGGGAAGACTGGGCTCAAATTTAGACAGACAAGTCAGTTTCTAAGCCCTTGGGGCTCTGTAATAAAAGGAAAGATAAATTATCACAGATTACCTTTACTCCATATACCACCCTTGCATGAATTATGAAAAATATCAAAATAATCCCCCCCCCAAATGCTCCTGAGCCTTTTTCCACACTAGGGGAAAATCTTGAGTAGAGGACAGAGCTAGATTTCAGTGCCATCCTTGCCCACTGAGCAGGGAGACCTCCTGCCACATATAGCAGTCCAGAGCCAGTTTCCGCTGACTGAAATCTGCATTTTGAGTAGTGATTCTTAAAATGTTGGAGGCCACAGATCTCTCTGAGAATTTGATAAATTCCATGAAGCTCTTGCGAAAGAAAAACTGTCATAAATTTAGAGAGTTACAGTGGTCCACATACTACCCCTTTGAATCCAGGGACCTGTGATTAACAAACCTGGCTAGAGTAATAGCTAAGCATGTTTCTTGTTAGGCCTTTAATTTGGTCCTCTTGTTTTGGGTGGCAGGGGAACAGGGAAGGAGAAAAGGAAAAGCTATATTTATCACTCCCCTAATTAAAATAGCCTTTAAGAATGTCAATAATATCTGTTTTCCTTGTTAATTTTGCCAAGTCATTATTATCTTTCAACTCTTTGAAGATTATTCTCCTGTTACCATTCATTCTTCCCCATAGTTCTTACCTTGTCATGCTGGAGGAATTGCACCTGCTGATAACTAAATTGAATCTCTGCTTATTTTGACACCAAACAAGGAACAAGCAGGTCCTTTTGGTCTATTTTTTCTTGTTATCCCCATTACATTTCTTTCATTTTTTTTTCTTGTGGCACCACAAGACACCCACCCCTTCCCCCAACTACCTGCCTCCTACTGTATTCAACACTGATGATCATTCAGGTTACATTTTATATCAAGATCAATTAACTCAGCAGGCTGGGACTGCAGCTCACTCCCCCAGGTGAAGCCTCTCGTCTGCTCCCCTGCTCTTGCACTCATGTCAAGGTTCTTTAGAATAGTGAGAAGAAAGAACTTGTGGGTATTTAGTCCTCTGAATAAGGCTGTAGTATACATGTACATATATGTACACATGCATGCACGCACACACACACATACACACATATGGTGCCAAAAATGTACACACATTTTAAGAAAGGACTATATTAAAATTGTAATACTCAAATCACATTTGAGTCCTGCAGTTACAAAAGATAGAAGATATGATGTATAAGACAACAACTTCATTGGAATATATTGAATATTACAATTGTAATACCATTTTTTTCTTAAAATGTGTCTATATGTTTTGGCACCCTATGTATGTATGTCTACATCTATATCTGTATGCACGCATATGTGTGTATATAATCTCTCTTTTAGAAAGAACTTTACCCTCTTGGTTTGACAGAATGTAGTCTGGAAGAGTGAAGAGCTTGGCAGCAGGTAACAGGTTTCTTTTCCGCCTGAGTTATAACCATTATACTCATCCATTAAGCCTAATGACGGTTAGGTTATTGAGAATGATACTGTGTTATATTATGCCTCTGTGATTGCCGCTGCAACTCAGATTGGAGACAGAACAATTAAGATCTGTTTTAGGAATGTTTAGCAGTTCAGAGGTGTGTGATAAATGAAGAAGAAAAAAAGAATTCTAAGAAACCTATAGCACATCCAATCTGTAGGAAAGATAAGATGCTCAATTTAGATGGGAAAAGCTAGGACCTCGTTCATTCAGAGTCATTTTTACAGCTTCTGGAAGAGAAGCTTCATGGGATTTAGTTTATCAGAGTCTGTGAGATATTGAACCTGACTTGGAAGCTGCTCCCTAGGGCCCCAGGGATTGTGGGGAAGCACTAACCTGAAGGACGATTCCTGAGATTGCCTTTGAATGTCTGGGGATGCCTTCCAGTGTCAGCAGATGTGAGAGGAAGTGCTGAAGGAACAGGGCTTTTTACACCCCGAGGCTTTCCTGCACTGATACCCAGGAGCTGGTAAATGGACGTATTTCCTTGATCCCTTCCCTGTCCATGAGCCAATCTTTGCATGACTGTTTTGAATCATGCTGATGACCTTAAGCCAGGTTAGTTCCCTATGAGTAGACTTCTAGTACTTTTGTTATGGCAAAAACCAGGTCAAAGATTCAGTATCATCATTAACAAGATTGGCCCATTGGATAGTGTTTAATGAACACAAGAAAATAATTCATTTGTACGTGGGTAATGGTACAAAGTTACATGTATAGAGCTCTCAGGAAATTACCACAGTAGTTATAGTAAGGATCATCTTTGGAGAAGAGATTGTTTTTTTCTTATTTTACCCTCTATAAATAGATCTATAGAAGATTATTAATATCTTGAGACCTGAGGTCATGATTTTCTAACTTTTCATCTTAGCCATAGACTGCCTCCTGCCTTCTACAACTGAGTGCTGAATTCAGAAGGAGAATGTAGGAACTGTTTTTTGTTTGCTACCACATCCCTGTCTGTTTGGATGGTTTCTAATTTCCATGGCCACTCATTGCAAATCCTTTCCAACTTTATATTGTGTTCAGTGCTGTTAGGGGTAGAGAAATTAAATAAGTATCACCTCATGCCTAAAGCATCAAATGAACTTTTTAGAATGTCTGTATGTGGAATATACTGTATTAGTCACTAATGAAGGATTCCTAAGAGAACAATGAAAGAAAACTAACAGTGATTCCTACACTCATGGGGCTTGTGTTAGATTTGATGGGAGTCTTCCTACATTCATGTGCATGTGGGCACACATGAACAGCTCAAGGTACATCACTAGAAGGCTGGAAAACTCCAAATTAGATCATGTCAACAAAATACCTGTGTAAGAGATCTGTAGTCGAGCAGAAGGCGAGAATGGTGTCAAGTGGAATGTGTGCATACATGAGGCTGCTTAGATCTAGAATTTGTGGACAAGAAGCCTACATTGTCAGAGAAGAGCGTTCAGGGCCATGATGGTGTGAAGCAAGGAAGTGGGGACAAATACTGTATTTATGAGGGAGCAGCGTCTTGCCATTGTCCAGAGCTGAGGGAGTAGGCCGCCCTGCTTTTCTCAGCTGGTATTGAATCTCTCTGATGACCATCTTTAGGAAAACATCACAATGGCATTGACCGCCCAGCATGGTAACAGGATGAGAAGACGTTAGCACTAGATGGAGCATGGGCAGCACCTGGGCCTAGTCCCACATGTTGCAGATACAGAAATTAAAGCTGTACAAGATAAATATCTTGTTCTTGTTAATTGAAAAAAGACAGCTAGAAAACTATAAGGCAGGACTGGGACCAGGCATCTTGAGACTTGTCACGAACTTTCTACCATGTCATTCTGTCTTCCAGTTGGCACTTGGGCTGTTGCTCGGCCAATTCTCACGCTCTGTGAACCTATAAAGCAGATGGGAACTGCGTGTAGCTTAGGGAAAGAAAGCCAAAGAAAAATTGTTTCCACCAAATTGCTCACAATGAATCTAATTTAGAAGTCTGTCAGAACGTGGGCAGCTAATAGAGACAGACTCAGAGCTAGTCTGGGCCTCGTAGACTAGTGAGGTGAAAAGAACACGCTATCTGGGCCAGGTGTTTGGTATGAGATGCTAACTAGGTTGCCTTCTGTGAATCATTTAGTGAATCTAAAGTTTCTCATCAGTCAAATCATTAGGTAGACTTAGAATCCCTGTGTAATAATGAATGTCCTTGAATTTATGCTGAGCTAGCTATAATCTTGGGGTTTTGTCCAAGACATCCAATTTGCAGGTACACGCTGATTTTCTCAGCCTTCTCCTGGCAAGATTGGCAAACTGCCTTGTGCACTGGCTCTGGCACTTAACCATATAGCATTATATTTTATTGGGGCTTTTACAAAAATTCTTGAATTTATAAGTGAAAATGTTACTGTTCTGCTTTGTTCGTGGAGTTACTGCACGTTGGGAGGGGGAGGGAAAGATGTCCGGAGATGACTGCCCGACATGCATTAATTTTAGTCAGCGTATTCTACGTCATTTATTTGAATGTATGCTCGCACTCAACAGACATTTAGTGAATTCCTACTAGTAAGAATCTATTGACTTCTTTGCGAGATACAGAGATAAATTCTGCCTGCAAGATGTTCTTGGTTAAGCTGAACAAAGTCAGTTATATAAATAACTGTATATGCCATATGGTAAGTTGTTTAGATGTTTGAAAGACCAAGGAAGAAATACTTCCTCTTCATTGGAAGCTTTGTAAGGCTTCATAGAGAAAATGAAAGTGTAAAAGACCTATCAAACATGGTGAGATTTAGATTTGTGGAAAGAAAGGGAGGGATATTTTAAGTTGAAGGAACTATGTGAGCAAAGAAACAAAGTCAAGGATGCTTTAACATCCTTGGGATGGGGATCTATGGGGGAGGGTGGTGGATAAAAGACTTTTACCAGGACAATGGCTGGCAAACATTTTTTATAAAGAGCCAGGTAGTGAATGTTCTACACTTTTCAGGTTATACCATCTCTGAAACAGCTACTTAACTTTGTCATGTGGGCCAAAAGCAGCAATAGATAATCTACATGTGAATGTTTGTGGCTGGTTTCCAATAAAACCTTATTTACAAAAACAAATAGTAGACTTTCACCCTGTAGTTTGCTAATTTCTGGAGGCAGGTATGAACTGAGGGAACAAAAGAAGTAGGCCGGAAGGAAGACTGAATCAGAATATCTAAAGCCCTCTAGGAGCTGCCCTGATTTTAATATCTTACATATAAACATAGACTGTTCTTCCCTTTTTAGAATATTTGACTCAAATTTCCCATTTGTTGTCTGTTGTAAACTAAGAATTTCTGCTTCTAAAATTGTGCAGGTAACACTTAATAATAGGCTGCAACTTTTGAGAGGCCCCAATGACCCAGAGTAAATAGTATAGGTCCCCTTGAAATATGTTAGTGCCAGAGTGAGAAGCTGTTTGGTTTCTTCTGGATGATGAGTTTTCCAGGTCAAAAAATTTCAGTACTGAAACAGGGATACTACTGAGCAAACCAGGGTGGTTATCACGATAACTAGTCAACATTGGCATCTCTGGGGAAGCAAATCCCTACATCGTTTTAGGCTGGTTACATGCCCATTGAAAGGAAGAAATTGCTAAGCTACTTGTTCCACCAAAATAACTCCTACAAAGAGAGAGTTTATAAGGTATGTAACATGGTTTTTAGCACCAGAATGAAACTAGAGGAATCAAGAAATGCCCAGTACTCATATCATGGAAATATCTAAAACCCTAAGCTGGTCTTATCAGCCTGGAAAGTTCCTGGTGAAGAATTATATGACATTTCACAATAGACAAATACTCAAATACTACATTTAGATGAAATATTTGTGGTTCTAAATTCTGTAAAAATTTCTTATTAATAGATAAGATATAAATAATTTATCAACATTTATCCAATAAAGTATCTATTTCTATGTAATTACTTATTTTTCTGGAATGCTAATAACAGTGTATCATTTAGACATTTATCTACCAGAAAGTTTTGGGAAACATTCTTCACTGATTTAACTTTATGTGGATCTAGATAACCCTGTATTGCATTTTATTAGACATATTTTCCCTTCTCTTTTGGAGCGAATCACTCTTGAGGTGCTGACATGTGATTAGAAGAGGTGACTGTATCAAGCACAGTGTGTAGAGGTTCCTGATGAGGGACTCTGGGTGCACTTTGCTATGGTTCTTACAAACTAGATCTCTCAGCGGTGTAAACTGACCTGGTAATTGATACGTTTAACTGGATTTCGGGGAGACTATATAGATGACAATGAATTCATGCCATGTTGTGCACTGCCAACCCCAGCATTTAGCATCTCATCCTTGATGTGACAACTAGAGTCACCCTGGAGATGGAGGAAATTCTGGCTTTGATGCATTCCTTTTTTTTTTTTTTACCACTTTTATTCAGCTCCTTCTGTCAAAAACAGATGTTCTTATCTTAACAGGTCCATTTCCTCCCCTGTCTAGGCACTTATCTCTTGGGCACAGTATATTTTTTGCTCATAAGAAACTTTAGCCCTCCTATAAACTTGTTTTTGTGCCACTTTTCTGAGACCTTGCAAAAGAAGTCCCCTCACCTTGCCCTCCACTCAGTGAACTGTGTTTCTCTGCTTACCCCTGTTGCTCTATTCCTGCCATCCCCACGACAGTCGTTAATGGAATACTAGACTAGTAAGGTGAGTAACCGTGGTCTAAGAGGTGCGTTCTAATGTCTGACTTCACCTTTGGGCAGTAGCATCTCCTATTTTAAGACATTCTTATCGACACAGAGGTGTATCTGTTACTATGCATAGCATTGCTGGATTTCTAGAAGATAAGATTTGGTTTTCATAACTGGCTTTTATTTTATACTTCCTTCTGTTCCGTTGTGGCTCTTATCCCTTCACAGCGATTATCTCATTTAATCTTTATAACTCTTCATATTATGTAGAAGAATTTGTCTTTAAAGTGAATTTTATTTCATATAATGGGTATTTAGAGGTAGGTCATGTTAGTATGATTTCAGTATCGTTCTTTTCATTTTTTTTATTGTTTGGGATTCACTGAGGGTATAAAGAATTAGGTTACACTGATTGCATTTTTTTAGGTAAAGTTTCTTTTATAATTGTGTTCTGCCCCCAAGAGGTGTGCCTTATGCCATAACCCCCATCCCCCATCCCCCCCTTTCCCTGCTCTCTCATTCCCCTACTCCCCACCTTATATTAGATCATCTGTTGCCTTCATGTTAGAATTGAGTACATTGGGTTATTGCTTCTCCATTCTTATGATGATTTACTTAGAAGAATGTGTTTCTCAAATTAAACCTCCCATTTGATCCTGAAATCCCATTACTAAGCATCTACCCAGAAGAAAAAAAATCCTTTTATCATAAGGACTTTTGCAGTAGACTATTTACACAGCTCAATTTACAATTATCAAAATGTGGAAACAGCCTAAAGTCCACCAACCCAGGAATGGATTAACAAGCTGTGATATATGTATACCATGGAATACTATTCAGCCATTAAAAGAGACAGAGACTGTACATCTTTTGTATTAACCTGGATTGAGTTGGAACACATTCTTCTTTGTATGCAGAGAATTTTAAATAATTTATGTAGCTACTGACCTCTCTCAAGGTGGAGTGCAAGTCTGTACTTCTTCAGTGTGGGCTGCCATGGTGGCTTACTTCCAAAGTGTAAATTGTGCAAAGGATGGGAAAAGAGGAACTTTATGGTAGGCAGACATGCCAAACATCCCCTCAGCAGAGTAGCAAAGGGTAGATATCAAGAGTGATAGGTCGTGATTTTAGCATATACCCTTCATGTGATGTGATAAGGATGGCGCATTCTGTGGTCTTCCTCCCCAAAATCCATAACCTCAATCTAATCATGAGAAAAGTATCAGATAAACCCTACCTGAGAAACTCCCTACCTAATCCTGACCAGTGCCCCTCAAGACTGTCAAGATCTTTACGAACCAGGGACTTTGGAGAAATTGTCATGGGCACAAGAAGCCTAAGGAGACATGAGAAATAAAAGTCGTGTGATAGTCTACATCAAAAAAGGAAAAATATTAAATAAACACTATGAATATCTGAATAAACCATAAATTTTTTTATTTTTATTTATTTATTTATTTATTTTTTTGAGACAGAGCCTCAAGCCATTGCCCTGGGTAGAGTGCTGTGGCATCACAGTTCACAGCAACCTCCAGCTCTTGGACATAAGTGATTCTCATGCCTCAGCCTCCCAAGTAGCTGGGACTACAGGCACCTGCCACTATGCTGAGCTATTTTTTGGTTGTAGTTGTCATTGTTGTTTGGCAGGCCCAGGCTGGGTTCAAACCCGAAAGCTCTGGTTTATGTGGCTGGCACCTTAGCCACTTGAGGTACAGGTGCCAAGTCAACCATGGAGTTTATTTAACAATTTTTCTTTGTTTTGTTTTTGAGAAAGGGTCTTGTTCTGTTGCCCAGGCTAGAGTGCAGTAGCATCATCATAGCTCACTATAACCACCAACTCCTGGGCTCAAGCCATTGTCCTGACTTAGCCTCCCAAGTAGCTAGGAGTGCAGGTGTGCACAACCATGCCCAGCTAATTTTTCTATTTTTTGTAGAGATGATGGTCTTGCTTTTGCTCAGGCTGCTGCTCTGAAATTCTTAGACTCAAGCGATCCTCCTGCTTCACCCCCGCCTCTGACCAGTGTTAGAATTACAGATGTGAACATCACACCCAGCTGATTTAATAATAACTTTCAGTATTTGTTCATTTTTTTGTGATGAATACACTATAGCGATCAAGATATTAATAATGAGAGAAACTATAGATATGGGATACAGGTGAACTCTCTGTACTATCGTCGTAACTTTTCTATAAATTTAAAACTATTCTAAAATTTTGTAAAGTTTAATCTTTCAAGAATGAATGATCCCAACAACCAGGAACAAAAGGTGTGTGTATGGAAGCTCGGGATAAATACATTTGTGTCTGTGGGCGGAAAAAGCTTTTAGTTTTCAAATTCAGGAAAAATCCTGCTGTGTGTAGCATAAAACAAGGTCAGAGAAAAGAGCATTTTGAAATTATCCAACAAGGAGAGAATGTGGTCAGTGGCAAAACTACTCGAACTGTGTGCTGTGGTGGAGGTCATGGCGGAGTGGACATGGGGGACTTGGCAGGCATGTTCTCCTAAGTGAAATGTCAGCCCTCTTGGGTACAATCTAAGCAGGAGGGCTCAGAACAGAAAGAAAGGTGGCAAGGTGGCATTGTACTTTTGAAATATTCATAATGACAATGAACTTCAACTTGCCCGTGAAATGGATATAATGTATTCAGAAGAGGTACAGAAAATGCAGAAGAAAAAAGAAAACCTCAGTGAAGCTCTATCATAGGTTGTAATGGAATATGACTACCTTTGAAAAAAATCCTTCAACTTAGGTCTTAAAGTTGCACTACCAAAACCATGAGAATTAATGTGATCAAATGCACTTTTACTGATTTAATGATCCAGAAGTTCAAAAGTTGAAAAGATGTTCCAACTAAATTTTATCAGTAAGATAACTAGTTTTTAAAGGTTGGCTTTGAACAATGAATGAGCTACTCAAATTCATAAAATGATAAATTAGCAGAACTTTGGAAAGGGCATACAGTCTCTCTTCTCCTTACTGAACCCCCACTTGTAGCTCAAATTAATACTCTGAATAGAAGAGATACTGAAAGAGACAAGATAGTCTGTTTGGTGGCTTAGGGAATTCAGGTGCCCCGAGGGTGTGTTCCAATGCTGAAGCTGCAGACAAAATTTATTTGTTCCTCTTACTGCATAAGGATATATATCGGGGAGGTTTATGAACTTTGGTGCAGTCCAGGGGACATTGATACATATAAGAGAAACAGAAGGGATAAATGGTCCTGCTGGAAGCTTAGAGAACTAGACCTTTGAAACCAAGAAGGCCAAGTGAGGGATCTAGCCCCAAACGTAGTGGGAGATATAGAAAATGCACATAGTGGTGGATTGACAGGTAAATACATGAAATACATCAGTATGTGTGTTGATGTCAAAGGCAGGTAGATGGAGATTAGGAGTTAGGAGAGCAAAACGAAATAGCCAAAGAATCACACGGGGCACAGGCCACAGCAGGACCTTGTTTCCAGGAAAGGAAATGAATAAAATGAGAGTCCTTACATGATTCCTGCTTCTATTCAAAACCACTATTGACATGTAGGCACCTCAGGGCCTAAGTTGATGATATATTTCATTTATTTAATTTTTTTTATTAAATCATAGAGATATACATTAATGCATTTATGTGGTACAATGTGCTGATTTTATATACAATTTGGAATGCATACATCAAACTGGTTAACATAGCCTTCACCTCACTTGCTTAGTTATTGTGTTAAGCCTTTAAAGCAGTGATTTTCAACCAGTGTGCCCTGAGAGAATCTTAGGTGTACCATGACAATGTTTAAAGATCATTAACTAAATTATTTTCAAAAGAAGTTCAAAGCACAGTAAATCTAGTCTTTTCTTTACTCTTTTGTTTTTCCTTTGATTAACATAATGTAAGTGTGCTGCTGAAGTTTAGCTGTAGGTTCAAGGTGCCATAATACAAATAAAGGCTGAAAAACACTGCTTTAGAAGAAGGTTGGATAGATGGTCAAGGCTAAAAGCTGACTTACGCGCAAGAAAAATGTGGTAATAAAGAACAAAGGTTTTTTTTTAATGAAAAGTTATGTTCTTTACAAATAAACATAATGGATAATAAAGTTTTGCTTGTCAAACTACAAGTCACAATTTACTTTTTCTAAATTCAGAGAAAGAAAAACCATCTAGCAAAATTCATTGCAACTATGTAGACACTTAAAACATTGCCTACATTTTTTTTTCCATGTTACTAATGCAATGAAGAATCAAAGTAGTTAATTAACTGGTGTAAGGCAAAAAAAAAATCATCTTCATTTATCTCAGTAATTAAGATAATCCTTTGACTTGAAATATCTAGAGAATTGCCTTAATTCTTCAGTCTGCATGTATAGATGCAGGCTACATGAAAAGAAGTAAGAAATCAGCTAGAGAGAAAAAAACAACACAAAAGTGTATTTCTTACCCTTTAAACCAGTGATAGAATGTCTACGAGACAAAGAATATGTACACCTTAAAATATTTTTAAACATGATGTTTTGTTATATTTAAGCATCGAAGTAGAGGAAAATTACATTCCGTTCTTTAAGTTTCAAGTTAGAACATTATTGGGTTTAAAGGTATAAGAGGAAATGCCTTTTCAGCATCAGCATTAAGAAGGTATTTGGTACGCTTACTTAGTTCATTCCAAAAAGGTGGAAATAACCAGATAGCATAGGGTTAAATGAGTGAAATTGAGGCTTTGATAATACTAGGGTCACTTTCTGATTAGAGAAAATAAAATCATGGAAGAGGTCAGCCTGTCTGGAGCAGCTCATGGCATGACACTGAGGGATGTCAGAGGGAAAATAGCCCACCCACGCCTGTCCTCCCTCTGCTTCCTCTCCCAGGACCAAAGGATTTTTGGACTGATCATCATAGAACAAATAACCTGTGAAGACCTAGGAGAACAGGGGCTGGAGGGATGGGGAGCGGAGAGTGAAGAGGTGTAAGTTTTGAAACTGCCCTGAATGAGTTCAAGTCAGCTTGGTCAGGTGACACGAAGAGAATGGGCCATGCGATCAATGAACCACTGCCAAACGTGAATACCACTGAACAAACATTTATTATGCATCTCCAAGAGGCAGGCACTGTGTTACATTCTGGGAATACAAAGATGAATGAGGAGTCCTCCTTTGTGGTGTGAGTACACACTCTGGGAAGAAAGCCAAAAGGGTAAACAATACTGGCAGTGTAAGGAGGGCAATTACAGAAGCTCTGAGGGGGTCTAGAGGAGGGCAAGAGAGATTAACAGAAAGGATGCTGTTCATGCTGGTTAAGGATGAATAGGAGTTTTCCATATGGACCGGATATGAGAGCCATTTCAGAGGAAAGAATACATGCAAAGTCATATACCAGCAGACATGCCAAGGCAAAAAACTGAGACATAATGCAGTGCTACGTGTCAGGCAGGGCCACAGTACAAGTGGTGCCGTCCATGAGAGCAACAAAGAGTACAAGGTGCCCAGGAATATCATTCTAGATTCAATGTCCTGTCCACAACTCACCAACTATACCATCTGGGAAAGTTAGCTTTCCTCTAAATTTCAGTTTTCTTATCTGCAAAATGGGGGTAATCATAGAGACTAGGTCAAATAGTGGTTGTCGGAAGTGGAATAAGTACTCAGTAAATGTCAGCTATCATCAGGATTTATTAGGGATTGCTGGGACACACAGTAGAAATGGCCCCAAGTTAAGGAAAATATGGCAGATAGAAACTCAAAAGAAAGATGATGAACTAAGGAATGCCCAAGGGATTTGGGTTAATGACACCTTGTCCATTTGGGGAGGACACATTTTAGTGACAGCCACAGGTTTTCTGTGTATCCCGATTAACATTTCAATCAATCTGGGTGAATGCTTATGATATGTGTAGATGCCAGGAAACTGGAGAGGCTGCCATGACCGGAGTGACATTTTCCAACTTCTAACTGATGTTGATTGACTAGCTGAAGTGATTGTTAAAATCGGACAAGATGAAATTTTAATTTTTACATGAATAATATATAGTCCTAAATTTGAGTTTACAAAAGACCAGTGACACATCAGAAAAGACCTATATTGGCAGAAACATATGTGGAAAAATAAAAAATGATTGGAGATTTTAGTAGATGTTGAACTCAATTTTTGTCCATACATAGTAAGACAGAGCTAATGTAATTTAGGTGACTTAAAGGAAGATGAAGCAAATCTAGAATGATAGAAGAAATGGTTTCATTCTTCTGTGTTTTGTCCACAGCACATATCCAATGCCAGACTTTTAGAGGCATTTGTAGGCAAATTAAACCAAATTCATAGGACCCCTTTATTGGGACAGTAAAGGAACTTAGTTCTCTCATTTGAGAAATGTATATGAGATGTGAAAAGGAGGAGACCCAGGGGATACTGTTTCTGTTCTTAAACATAAAAAGTGGTCATGTAAAAAAGAAATTAAATTATTTTGAGTAGAATTCAAGGCACATCCAGGATGAATGAATGAAAAATAAAAGCTAGAATTTAGGTTTGGAGAAAGTAAACCCTACGTCAGTTGAGTTCAAAAGATTGAAGGTGAGGCGGGGTGAGTTAGCTAGCAATCAAGGCTTTCAGGTATGGCTAGTTGTACCAGGTGAAGACGTTCGAGAGAAACCATGAGAAAAGTGTTGGGCTAGATGGCTTTTAAAGTTTCCTCCAACTGGAAAGATCTCTTAAGTCTGTGACAAGTAATATATTTTGACAAAAAAAAAAAAATGGCAGGCAGCTTGGCACCCATGCACAGTGGTTACGACACCAGCCACATACACTGGGGCTGGTGGGTTTGAACCCAGGCCAGCTAAACAACAATGACAACTGCAACAAAAAATAGCTGGGCATTGTGGTGGGCACCTGTAATCCCAGTTACTTGGGAGGCTGAGGCAAGAGAATGGCTTCTTAAGCCCAAGAGTTAAAGGTTGCTGTGAGCTGACATCACAGCACTCTATTGAGGGTGACATAGTAAGACTTTGACTCAAAAAAAAAAAAAAAAGAAAGAAAGAAAGAAAGAAAAATTAAAAATGGCAAGCCATAGAACAGAGTAACTATTTTAGGTGTGAACTGAAAGTTAATCCAAGAAACTTTGGACCAATGTAAACCCAAAGGAGAACTAATGATGTTTAAAATGATTGTCCCTAATAAAAACCTTTCTGGGGTCTTATGGTGTGGTGAATTTCAAGCAAACATTGAGTTCTAATTCAATTTATTTTTAATCATCCCCACTATAATTAATGATCTGAAGATTTAATAGCATGCACACCGGAGTCAGCAGATGTTTCCTTATTGAATACAGAAATATAAGAAGAAAATGATGTACTTTTTTATTATTCTAGTAAAGTCGTATATGCTGAAAGAAGAATAAACTGGATGAACTATTTATTTATCATTTACCCAGTTTATATTTCCATAGTAGAAAAAAGAATATACCGTAGACTGGGAGGAGGTTATTTTGATTTCAGCTCTTAATGGCGCACACAGAAAGTGGAAGGACTCAAGCTTGGTTTTTAATAAAGATTTTGTTTTGGCAGTGTGATTTTAAGGAGACTTTGATTTGAAAAAAACTCTATTATCATTTAATTATATCAAACTGAAGGGTAGCATGTGGTTTTGATCCATTTAACCTTAATGGAAAAGAACAAGTCATTACTTAAAGAGTATCTTATAGCGTGTGTTATTTCTGGTATTTTTAGAAATCATTTAGTCCTCTTCAAATTGATGTGATATAATTATTCATTAATAATTCTTCTTGATGTCTCTGGAGTCATTCCATTAACCACAGTCATTATGCATCATTTTGTGAATGTTTGCTATACGATTGCTATATCTACAGCTTATTGAGTCATTACATCCATTGGCATAAATCCTTTTGGTGAAGAATAACCAATTTATCTTGAATCAAATTTCACTGAAATATTTTCCAGGAGGCTTATAAGCTGCTCATAAGTTAAGGGAGATGCCATAGAAGCATATGTAGCCCCTAGACATCAGTACCTACAGATGTCTCAGAGAAGTCACTAGATTGGCCGGAGAAGTTAGTTCTTGTTGCTGGAGCGATGGGCTGGAAGAGATCTGTTCATAAGTTTTGGATCCCAAGTTGGAATACACAGCAACTTTCCACAGAATCATTTCCATAACTATTTAATCCATTTAATGGTAGTTTGTACTCATACCTCCCTTATGAATGGATTCAATAGCCTTTGAAGAAAAGGCCTAGGACCCTAACAACCACACAGAATATGATTTCCTCTGCATTATAGCATTCTGAAATTTAAGCAACCACAATGTGTTTGTTAAAATAGGCATACTGATACTGCATTATAAAATGAAATATGTGGCATGGTAAGGTTTTTTAAAATTAGTTTTAATTCAAACTTTTAAATTTATTGTTATTTTAGTTGAGTGTCTTTCGTTCAAAGACTAAATTAATCTTACAATAAATGCTTTCCAGATATTTATAAATAGTTCCTCATTTCTTAGAAAAGAATAAGTATAAACTTTTTCCCCACAAATTCAATGTATAAAGGCAGTTTTTGAAATATGTGAGTGTCTGATTGTTCATCTCACAAAAGTCTTTTAGCTACCAAAGTATAGAACCCAGGGTTTCTTTAAATGCTGTACCCCGCATTATGCATTTAAAACAGAACTTTAGGAGTAAATCATTGTGTTACATGTATGTGTATTACTTTGTTAACTTTGGTGAGTGAGTAACACAAGTCCAACAGGAAGCCAGGAGTGTGAAAATCAAGAGCTTTGGTCCCTGAGCCTATTGTCTTCATACTGTATCTGTTTCTGTAGGAATATTTATGATGAGTTATTTTATTATAATAACATTCTAGGCATACTACTTTAAAAATAAAAGTCTAAACTTTACTTTCTCAACTACATAGAAACTCTAAAAGTACTTGTGAAGGTGGAAAAGAATACATTAATTCATTCCACTGGTGTTTATTAAGTGCACATTATGTGCTTGACAATGCTAAACAATAATTAAATTTTTAAAAGCAACAGGAAAATATAAAAATTGGTTTGTAATATTATCTCTATCAACAGAAACAGTTCTAACTTCTGCATTGTGTATTGTTGGGATTTTAAAGATAATTATTATGCATTCTTTAAGCAGTAGAAAATAGCAATAATAACAAGCCATTTAAAAGTTTTGAAAAATAAGTGTCCTTAATCTCTCACCTCAGGGCAGTCATTTTTTACTTTCTGTTGAATTCATTATCCAATACTTTTATGCATTTTGTTCTACTTTTTAAATAAAAAGGTGAGTGTATTACATTTAAATTTTGTGCTATTATGTTTTCCTTTAGAATATTAACTAACAAGCTTCTTATACTCTGTTAATGTAAAATTTTTCAAAATTACTATTTTGGTGATCACAGAGTTCCTTCGTGTAGGCATAGCCATTTGTTTAACCATTACTGAAAATATAATATTATTGGAAAAATAAATGTTTTTAAAAAAATTTTATTATTGGGAAAAGAAAGATTTTTTTTGTTGGTATAAATAATACTGTATTTAGCATTGTTTCCTAGAAGCATTTATAATTCTGCTTGTATATATTTATAATGCTGCCTAATTCATTTATGTGTGTTCTAATATAATTTGTATATATAATATATGTATACACATTTCATTACTTATGGGTGAAAGTGTTTTTATGGTAGTGAGATGAATATATTCATCTCTAGATTTTATATTTGCAGAATACTGTTTTCCCCTATTTTGCCTATTTTATATTGTGAATTAATAGAAAACTTCTAGAACCCTGGTGAGGTCAATGGAACAGGGCTCAGCACACTCATGTGACAGTGTCTCCTATTATCCAAAGACAGACATTGGTCCACAGAAGTGGGGAGAAAAATCTAGGTCTCCTGAGTCATGATTTATTTATATCTGTCAGAATATTAAATGAAAAGCAAAGTTTATCTGTAGTTTCTCGTCAACTTCTGAGATGGAAGAGACATTTTCCAGTGATGCATAGGCTTGTTCTGTTCTCATAAATTAACTGGTGAGCCCACAGTTAGATCCACAAGGTTTTTAGAACTAGAAGGAACCCACGGAAAGAACTTTACTAACCCATTCTCCCATGTGATAGGCGAGGAAACTGAGGTTGAGAGAGGTGACCTAGTTTGTTTGTGGTTAGCTAGGGAGTCAATGCAGAACTGAGATTAATGGTCTCAATTTGTGACTGTTCGTTTTTCCACTCTCCCAGA
This sequence comes from Perodicticus potto, assembly GCA_963574655.1. Taxonomy (NCBI): domain Eukaryota; kingdom Metazoa; phylum Chordata; class Mammalia; order Primates; family Lorisidae; genus Perodicticus; species Perodicticus potto. Next base: position 49,925 of record CAUYRH010071650.1, read on the forward strand.
CAAACTACTGCTTTTGTTTTCCTTTAACCCAAATGTTAATTTGCTTCATTATAAAAAGAGCTTTTTGAAAATGTATCATTCCATCTCCATAAATTTATCTTCTATAAAAAGAGAGTCTCCTTTTTTATTTTTATTTTTTTATCATGAAAGATTTCAACAGCCATAAGGCCTAGCAGGCAGTGCTGACAAAATATACAAAAGAATCAAAATTAAATTAAGTGATCAAAAATTAAAACTAAGAGTCTTCAATATGTAATATGTAAATCA
>CAUYRH010071651.1:0-15722 GCA_963574655.1 Perodicticus potto
TCTGCCTCCCAAGTAGCTGGGACTACAGGCGCCCGCCACAACGCCCGGCCATTTTTTTGGTTGCAGCCGTCATTGTTGTTTGGCGGGCCCGGGCTGGATTCGAACCCGCCAGCTCAGGTGTACGTGGCTGGCGCCTTAGCCCGTTGAGCCACAGGCGCCGAGCCGACATTTTTATTCTTATTGGCTTCTTCCTTATTGTGATTATAGAATTTTATTTTTTTAATAGAATTTTATTAATTATGGAGACCCAGAAGACGGATTATTAACTGAAATGAAAGATGAAGCCTTGTTGTTAAAGTAATCTAAATTCTTAACTTTTATAAAATCTAAATGATGGGCTGGGCACAGTGGCTTATGCCTGTAATCCTAGCACTCTGGGAGGACAAGGTGGGTGAATGCCTGAGTTCAGGAGTTTGAGACTAGCCTGAGCAACAGCAAGACACTGTCTCTATCAGAAACAGAAAAAATTAGCCCGACACTGTGGTCCCAGCTACTGTACTTGTGAGGCTCAGGAAGAAGGACTGCATGAATCCAAGAGTTTGAGGTTGCCATCGCACTCTGTCTCAAAAAAAAAAAAAAAGAAAAAGAAAAACCCTACATGAAAATAATTCTTAACACAACTTCTTTATTATGTGAAACTACAACTGAGAGCTGTTTCTTCTACCTTTCTCCTAGAGGAATTCCACCCAGAAAGCACAAGTCTCCTTTGGTCAGGAGCAACAGCATGCAGAATTTAGGGTTGACATAAACACTCAAACCTCCAAGTCTGGAGCATGAACGAGGAGGCAGCCATGCTGCGGAGCAGGCATGGCACAGTGCAGAACTCAGGGTCCCCAGCAACAATTCACAGCCATATCTGCCCAGGGGCAGCTGGCTGCAGGGTGAGTGAACCCCAGCATGCCCTCTGCTCATCAGCCCCTGGACTCGGAGCCCTGCTAGGTCTCCCCTCCTACCCTCAGCCCTTTACACACACAAGGCAGGCAGAGAAGGGGCCAAAGCACCCCTCTCACCAGACACACCAAAGTGCCCTGTGAGACCTGGACTCCAGACACACATCCCAAGTACAGGTGCTGAGAATGAGGCATGTGGACAGTGGGGGGAGGGAAGGGTTCCGTTAGTGCCCCCCACAATGCCATCTCTGGGGTGGCATTTGATAAACACAGGAGGAGACGGGGGGATGACCATGCTGGGCCTCCCTGTGGTACTGACAGGGTACAGGCTGATCAGTGTCACAGAAGCGATTTAAGGGGAAGTCCCGGCTCAGTGAGAACTTCATCAGATCTCTCCGCAGACGGCCAGGTGCATCCAGGCTTGGGCCGAAGGGCCCAGCCAATAACCTCTGTGGTCTTAACTACACACGTGGCCTCTGTATGCTTTAGACTCTAGGACTGCATTAAATGAAGAAAAATCAGCCTCAAAAAGCTGAGCAGAACATCATGATGTGATAACCACTGACTAAGAAGTGAAGAAGCTCCTGGCTCAACAGCGGCCACCCTGGCCCCCTTTCTGTAGTCAACACACACGTGTGCACGAAACCTGCAGTCACAGACGTCACACGTCCCATCTGTGTCATTTGTCAGCGCTAAATGCCCAGTGAATGCAGAAGAGATGGTCCAGATTAGTAACCCAGGACACTTTCCATTTTACCCAGAAATCTCTCTCTGACCTTTAGTTTTCTATCTTTTTTTTTCCCCCTTTTCTTAAGTCAGATATACATAGATCATGAATACATTTATGCCTGTGTGGGATTCCATGTGTTGATTTTTTTGTACAAATTGGACTGGTTACATCCAACTAATTATCATAGCTTTCACCTCATTCACTTAATCACAGTGCTAAGACATTTGTGTTCTATACTTGATAGATTTGACTTGTATCCTTGCAATATGCTCCATAGGTGTGGCCCCACCATTTACCCACCCTCTATCAGACCACCCTCCTCCCCTTCCATCTCCCTCCCCTTCCCTCCCCCATCCTGGGTTATAGTTGTGATTCATCTTTCATATGAAAGTGTGAGTGATTGTAAATTGGTTTCATAATACTACTGAGTACATTAGATATATATTTTTCCATTCCTGAGATTCTTTACTAAGAAGAATATTTTCCAGCTCCATTCATGTAAACAGATCTTTAGTTTTCTATGTGAATTGCTTCTTTATCACATATGCTCTGGAACAGTTACCACATACCCACAGAGCAGCCCCTGGCTACCCACACATTCCTGCCAGAGAAAAGCTACACTTCTAGAAAGGACATGTGATAGAGCGTCCATCAGACGCTTTATCAGAGAAGATAAAGGTCACAAAGTTCACAGGTTTACTTTCCATCAGAGAAGATGGCCACGAGAGGTTCTTCTCCCTCCTCTCACCACTGCCCAGCAAGGTTCCTCTGCCTCCTCTCACTACCACCCAGTGAGAGGCGGGACTATGGGGAAGCAGCCAGGGCTGGGGCTCCGCTCTCTGCGCAGACCGCCGCTCACCTTCACATTGGGAGTGTAGAGATTCCTGAGAGAGGCCAGGGCTGCAGACAGACCCTCAGCGCTGTAACCAATCCACAGGGCTTGGAGATGGCTCGAAGAGATCCCCGTCTTCTTACTGAGGCCCTAGAAACAGAGACACATCTGCCTGAGTGGCTCCTTCCCGCCTGCAGCGTCAGTCTGAAAGTGGGTGTGCCACAAAGGGTGCAGGCACGTGCTGAATGCAAGGTGACACCCACAAAGAACTCCCAGACCCAGCAGCCTCTACTACCTAAAACCAAGGGTCAGAACCAGCCTGCCTGTGGTACATGAACGGTACGCCTGGGGAAAGAGATGGCAGAAGAGAAAGCATCTCTTTGCAGAAGTAAATTAGAAGACGAGTAAGTGATAGAATTAGAATATCCGCATCTGAGCCAGGCATGGTGGTACACACCTACAGTCCCAGTTGCTCAGAAGGCTCGGAAAAAGAAAAAAGATGGCAGGACACGGTGGCTCATGTCTATAATCCTAGCACTCTAGGAAGCCGAGGCGAATGGACCCTGAGTTCACAGGTTCAAGACCAGCCTGAACTTAAGTGAGATCTCATCTCTAAAAATAGACGGGCATTGTGGCAGGTGCCTGTAGTCCTAGCTACTCAGAAGGCTGCGCCAAGGGGGTTGCTTGAGCCCAAGAGTTTGAGGTTGCTGTGAGTACCACAGTACTCTATGGAGGGCAACAAAGTGAGACTCCATCTCAAGGAAAAAAAAAAAAGGAAAAAGAAAAAGAAAAAAATCCAGATGGTGTGAAATTACATATGTCAAGGAACTTAGGTCTTAAGACAAATAAGTAACAGGGAAACAGAAAAATAATGAACAAAGTGGAACTTGTAGATGAATAGAAATTTAAAAGAGGTATAAATGGGGAAAAAGTAAAAACTACAGCAGTTAGAAACATAGCAGAGTGATCAACTACAAAGAAATGCAAGGAAACCATCAGGCTAAGGAGGCCAAGTCAGAGGAGGGGTTACTTTTTTTATTTTTGCAGGTTTTGGCCAGGGCCAGGTTTGAACCCACCACCTCCGATATATGGGGCCAGTGCCCTACTCCTTTGAGCCACAGGCGCCACCCGAGAGTGGTTACTTTTGAGGAGAGGGGAGGAAGCAGCATCTGGGACGAGGGATGTGGAGGGCTTCTGGAGAGCTCACAAAGCAGTCTAGATCTCCAAAACCAAAACCTCAAAATGACATCAAAGAAACCCTTCCTCCGGTTGGTGAGCCTCACTTTGAAAATGTGCGCCTTCAGGATGTGATGGCCGAGCTCCATGGTCTGCTGGCGGTTCAGCTTGCCTTCCTGTCTGGAGAACATGAACGCCAGGAGAGCGTGGCCATTCCTAGGGAGGAAACACAAAAGGCTCATCACAGAGGAGCTGTCTCTCTGCACTGCAGAGAGAGCAAACTGCCGTCAAATCCCGGTCGTCCATAGGTGAACAGCGCCTCTCTACAAAAGACAAATGCTGCCCATCCTTTGGGGGATTCTAAGAGCTGTTTCAGGGTTCCCCCATCTCTGTGGCATGACTCACACTGAAGCCAGGGAGAGGGCAGGTCTTTATCTCTGGAAATACCCCTCGTTGATTCATCCCCCATCAGCCTCTCATCACCTTACTTACCAATTCATACCGGCCACAAAAAAGCAATCTCTTAAGTCCCAGCTATAGTCACAGTGCCTATCAAAGTGCCCAACATGCGGTAAATACTCAAATATGTTTATTGGATGAAGACGCAGATGAAGTACGGGCGTCCCTGGGCCCAGGTCTCAGGCTCCCTCAGGATAATCACCATCCACTAGAGCTGGGCCAAGGGTCAAGGCCTTACAAGGGGAAGGAAAGAAAGCCCAGACCACGCTCAGCAATAGCTCAACATCAGAAAGGCCTAGATTTCTAAGCTTGGCTGGAACACAGGCTCTTATGGGGGAAACAAGTGAAGACGGTATGAGTGGAGTTGCTGTGGCTGGGCACACAGACACTTAGCACACACCTGTAGCCCCCAAAGCTCTCACAAAGGGGCTGTCCTATCTGGTTGCCCCTCAACATCTGTGGGGCACATCCTGTCTCCTTAGGGACACCAGGCCTTTGTCTGAGTCAATGTGTTTGGAAAAGACACAAGGGATACTTGTGTCGCCGATAGCAATGACTTCTGTATACAAGGACTTATCTTCCTTTCTATCCACCCGAGAACTATGATCTGCTGCCGTCTTATTGGGGAAAGCAGGTAGTTGTAGAGGAACATACCTATTTAAAAAAGTGCTCTCCCAGTAGTTGCTAATAGATGACTAAAAGTATTCATCATTTAAACTCTACCTATCCAGGTGCATATCTGCTCTTAGACAGGTTATAAATTGCATTAGAGAAAAGGAAATCAAGGCAAGTAGTTTTTACACTACAGGGGAGAGCATGACCTTTAAGCCACAGTACCTACTGAGCGTCCTGTCCAGCGTCTTGCAATAGTCTGGAGACCTCCTGTGAGCACATACCCTGTGGGCCCTTGGACACCCACATTCCACCTCGCCTCCCGCCCAGCACTCCCCTCTCAGACGAGAGCGCCTCTCAGGCCCTCTTATTCCCATGGAAACTGACCTCAGCCCCCTCTGCTCCTCCAGGCTCCAAACCCTCCCCAGCCCTGATCAATCTGGCCCAGATCACTGCTCTTGGGGCCACTTTCCCACCTGATGGCTAAGTCCCCCTCCTGTGTGCACCAAAGGCACTCTCAGTATGACAGCTGGCCCTTGAGGGAAGATGACCACCCTCCTCGGGGGCGGGCTCTCAGCCAAGCACAGGGGTCCCACTCTGAGGAGACAAAACACACCTGCTCCCCCCCTGCTCTGCCAGCCTGTGTTTCTTCCTGCCCTCCTGGTCTCTCTGACCACCTGCATGCACAAGTCTGCACATTTTCCAAAGTGTCCACACATCCAGCTTTCACTCCACGCCGATGCAGAAACCAACTGAATTATCTCATTTATCTGCACAATCCTGTGATTGCTGAGCATGATTCCCAGTATGTTCACATGAGGAAAACAGAGGGCTGAACAAGTTAAGGGATTTGTAAATGACAGAGCAGAGCTTTGAACATGCCAGACAAGAGACCCTGTGTTCTTAGCCACCAGCATAACACACCGCCTCCTTCGCTCACTGACGTCTACACCTTATAACAAGCACCCTGCTTACCACAGAGCATCCGTGGGGAATGATGCAAAATGCTTCCCTTGAGGAGTCCTCAGCAACCAGAGGGGACAAGTGCAAACAAGATAAAATTCAGCTACCTTGGTGCTGACAACAGATTCAATAGGGATCCCGCGGTACAAGTTCCCCGTCAGCCCCCGTTCCTTCCTCCTTCTTTATGGACTGTGTATTTCCCCACACAGTTTCAACCTCGTGTCATTACAAACAAAAATCGTTCCCCACACTCAATCTGAAATCTCTCAACCTTCCCCTCCCATCCCTCCTATCTCTTTCATGCCTCACAACCCAAAGGACAGGGTCTCCTAAGGAGCCAGGACCCTCTTCCCAGACTAAAAATCCAATGGCTTCCTTTTACCCTCATTTTCCTTCACCTCCTGGTCACACTTACCTTTCTAACCTCCCTCCCTGAAACTCTCCTCCGTGTTCAGCACTCTTTCCTCTAACCACACTGGCTTCCACAAGTCGCACCAACCACCTCTCTGTCAATGATGCTGAACCTCAAACCTCCAACATCTCCAATCTTCAGATCTGCCCTGTCCCTGGAACCAGTCTGCCTAGGAGAGACAGCTACCCCACAAACTCAACTGCCGAAAACCAAAGCCAGCTCTGTCCCTGCAAAACCTGCCCCACACTGCCTGCCTTTTTCACCACCTTCCCCTAAGAGACATGCCACTCTTGGTTTCTGAGGCTTAATACCTTGAAGTCATTTATGATTCCTCCTCCTCGACTCTGCCCACAAGGCCTAGCACCAGACACCAACCTCTCTGCCGTCAGCAAGGCCAGTCTCCACCCCACTGCCTCTCTGATCGTGGCCCACCAGGTCCCTGCTTCTGACTGGGACAGTGGTCCCCATACTCCATGCTCTGTGCCCTCCACGCCCCTGTTTGCATACATGGTGCATGCTCTAGGCCATCACAGCTTCTCCAGAGAAGATGGACAGGAAGCCACACCCTGAGCACAGCCTGCTGCTGGCTCTTCTTGCTTCTCGGTCCCATGACAAAAGCTCCAAACTAGATTTGTTGTGGCCAAAAATAACCTGCTTGTTCTGATGCATTGCCTTTGACAGCTCTTCCTGTCTGTGACAGGCTCGCTGCCCATGCTGGTACCCCAGCCTGTCACTGCTCAAGTTAATGTACGGGGAAAAGAGGAGACGAGAGACTATTCTAGATTACAGGAGTGCTAGTGCAACCCTAAGGGACCGGTGCATCCAGAAAACCGTCATCACCAGTTCCTAGCATCCCAGAGAGACATTAGATTGTTACTTGGGTAGAAATGCATGCCTATAGATAGAAGAAAGAAGACATGAAGGTCGATAGGGTGCACCAGCCAACATTAGGGTGAATAAGGTCAAGATGAACCTACATGCTTCAGAATGGTAGAGGAGAATAATCTGAAGTTAAAGAATGTTCCTAGCATAAAGAAAAGATAAATGTTTAAGGTGATGGATATCCCAATTACCCTGATTTGATTATATGTACTAAATTATCATATGGACATCTAAGAGGTATCAATAAAAAATGAATACAAAAAGATGCTATGTGCCTCCTGGGAGAAGTACTTACCACCACTTATTAAGTATCCATGCAAGAAAAATATAAAATCTGATCAAGCCTCTAGGTTTAACTAACACTTTACAGGAAAAAGGAGTGAGATGAAGATGTGAAAAAGATATAACATTCAGATTATGGAAAACTATACAGGAGAAACCACCCAGCTATTCTTTTAAAATAAATAAATTGTGGTGCCCAAAAAGGAGGAGACAAAATGGTAAAGGGAAACTACAGATTAAAAGATAATCACATGCATTTTATGAACTTTTTGAATCCTGATTTGAACATACTGAAGAAACAGAAGTAGAGAAATTTGGGCATGGCTAAATATTTTAGAATAGTGAAGTATTTCTATTAATCTTTTAGGTATGGTAATAGTATTACGGCTAAATAAGAAAGCAAGTATCCTTCCTATTTTAGATATGTAATCTCTTATTTAACATAAAATGTCATGTTTATAGCATTCAAATGTAAGGTAAAATGTCATGTTTTTAACATGTAATTTAACATACTTCAGCAAAAACACCCCCAACAAAACAGACACAGCAAGTATTGCAAAATGTGAAGATGCTTAAGTCTAGGAGGTGTGAAGACTCAGAAAAACTGTTCTTTAACTTCATAATTCTATTCCTGGAACTCTAACCTAAGGAATGATCAAAAATAAGAGAGAAGAAAGCAAAGAAGGAAGAGAAGTAGCAGATCCTCTAAGAACTTATTTAATAGGGGCTGTCAATGAGTGAGAAGATACCCATACTTTTCTGGGGTAAGGAAGCAAGGCTTGGAGAATTAAAATATTTTGTGCACAGGAAATAGACAAGAAGTGACGGAGGGGAGATCTGAATCCAGATCTGTAAGGCACCAACAGATTCACTACAAGTTTTATATTTTAAGTAACCTAAAAACAACTTAAGGGTCCAAAGAGGGTATCGTCAAGTACATTACAATTTGCCTACTGGGAGGTTTGAGAGCTGTGAAAAGTCTTTTCCAAGATTTGTAACAGCTTGCTAGGGTGCCTGTGATGTGTTAAGCAAAAAAGTAAAAATTAAAAATAGGACAAGAATTCTAAGAGAGAAACGACTTGCCTAACCTTTAAAATGCTGCAGGGAGAGGCAGAAATAAAAAGTGAACTGTCATTGTCTCTGGGTGTTGGACTTTTTTCCCATTTCACTCTAAAACTGGGGGAGAAACACAACTAATTTGGGGTGGGGGAAGAAATGCTACCACCTTTCAACACCTCATCCGAATGTTCCCACACGGACCTATGGAGCCGTTTACAGACATTGCCTCCCTTAGCGAAGTCCCACGCACAGCTTGGCCACTCCCAGCCACTCCCCACTCACGCACCCCGGGTGAAGGTGAAGTCTTGGAGAGGAGGGGCCTTGCCCCAGGAATTTCCGAGTTTGTCGCAGCACTCTACACATAATGGGTCCTCAAAACCTGCTACCAAATTGTACCTAGTGCTTCCGTCCTACACTGCTCTCTGTGCTTGCTGGGGAAGACACCAACTGGCACCACCCCAGAAGGGAGGCCCTCCTTAAATTCTGCACCCTGGGTGGGTGCCTCTCGACTCCAGGCTCTGCCCCAGGGGACGTGCCCACTGCCTGTAAGAATAGGGCAGGTCTCCATTCACATCTCCTAGACCTAGTCACCCACTCTCAGCTAAGCTCTAGGCTGCTTAACCTTAAAGCCCCACCAACCCCAAATGACGTGGAGCTGAACGAAGACTACAGTCCAACTACTGCTGCCTCATCCATAACAACCTTGCACCCCCGCTGAGGTCTTTTGGTTTATTCAGCTACAGCCTACCCTCCTAGAAAAAGATTGGACTTTTCCTAGAAGACAATTGCCTAGATAGATCACAGCCCCCATTTCACCTACCTATTTTTGTCTGGCTAAATCACCTGGATGTTAGAGTTTACTCTCCCAAACCAGGTTCCAAAGATAACAACAACAGTCCAGTGTCACTTAAGAGAACAACAGCAGCCATGACATGAAACAGCCGCCGGACCTATTAGGTCAAGAGTCAGTCGGTGTTCATGGGGAGGGCAGTGGTTTCGAGGCTCACAAATGCTTGCTCACCTCTTCGTCTCTGGACCCCAGCATCTGGTCAAATGCCCACTCTAGTTCTTAGGGGACAGCTGAGCAGCTTGCAGCCATTACTAAAGTAGGGGCAGTTTTCATTTAGAGAAAGTAGAAGCTGTTCAAGACAGCAAAGGTGCGGGCCAAGGCCAGGGCCAGACTTGTCTTGCCAAGCAGAGGCTGAGCAAAACCTTATCTGAAATCATCTGCTCCCTCAGACTCCCTCTCACCACACCTGTTACCAGGCCACGCCACAGATAGGCCTCCCTCCCCCAGCCTGCTGTGATGCAAACAGCCCAGGCAGTGAGCAAAGCGTTCTGACCTGGCCCGGTCTGCCACACCCAGCAGAACCAGACATACACAAGGCAGCTAGGTCAGGTTACAGTGCTTCCTCTGGGCCCACAGGTAAGTCCGATCCCCCAAACAAGTCGCTATGTCATGAGGAGCTGGCAGGGGAGCAGCAGTGCTGAGGACCCTACACAGTCCACAGAGGCACAGGGCAACCCACCCTGTGGAGAGGCTGCTATTCCCTGCAGCCCATCTCACACTTCACAGTGGGCTCTGCAGGAGCTGGGTGGTGGGAGCCAGCAGGAAAGGACCCCCGGGCACTGCCCAGCTCCTCTTTCATCTACCTAACAGGGCAGTCCTAAAACTCTAGCAAGTGAAGGAGGGCAGCTTGTGCATACAAGCAGAGAGAATTCTCAGCACTCCTCTTTCTGCCCAAGTCGGGGGAAAACATGAAAACAAAAAAGCAGAAGGCAATCCTTCACCCTGGGTTATCATTCCACTGAAACAATCATTCCCTCTGGGTTGTCATTCCACTGAACAAGGGACCCACGTTTGAAATCCTCTCCTGCCACACAGGAGATTCCGCACCGTACCTAGGCTCACACAGGAAGGCCGTGTTTTCCCCGTCTGCTCGCCACACAAGCCACTCCCTGAAGGACGGGTGGCAGAACATGCGGGTTTTGTCTCTCCTCTTAATGAGGAAGCAGGAGAGGGCGTCCATCCTCTGCTGGAAGTCTTCCCAGCCCTGCTCCCCCTGGATGTGGCCGGCATTAATAGCTTGAAAGATCTGCTCGTCTGTCATGGGGTGGAGGGACGCAAGGGCCACGTTGAGGATGGGAAGTGCTCTCTCGAAGGCCGCCTGGGTCATGAACTTCATGTTACACTGCAGCAGGTAGAGCTCCGACAGAGACACGGGCACCACCTTGTAGCTGGCGCTTTTGATGACCAAGTGTCCCCTCTGGAAGAGGTCCAAGGTGAGCTTGAGATACAGGTAGGAGCCGAGGCTGCGCAGCACCAGGTGGCTGCTCACCTTCCCGATGAGCGCGGCGTCAGCCTTGCCATTCAGGGAGATGTTGCTGAGGATGTCCTGGCTGCTGTGGACCCTGTGCTGGACGTAGGCGTGCAGGTCGCCGTGAATGTCTTTGTTGTCGGGAAAGTCGTCTAAGGAAAACTTGACGAATGGCAGCGCACTTACGATTTCCTGGGAAAAAACAAAAACCCACAGTGTCACTCCACAGACATGCCTTTTTCATTTTAGCTGCATTTTAAACCAGATTCCCTAGTTTTCTTTTAAGGAGGATTTTCATGGATTATAGGGACTCAATGTTTTGTATTAAAACGTGTAATAGGATAAGGTGAAGATAAAAAGCTTATATGAAAGAAATCCTGATGTGAGATTGAATCAGTAAAGGCTCTCCCAAGGCCCTCATCTGAGGACTCACAGAGCCAGGCGAGCAGAGTGAGAGCCCCAAGCAGATGGGGGCAATGAGGCCAGTACCAGTAGGGGCAGCCAGACCCTGCAAGGGACCCAACATCCATAATGCTCACTCTGTGCAACTGGCTAAATTACAAGGACGAGCACAAACCAACAATGCACGGCCAAGCACGTGGCAATGCGGACAAAGAGAGGCATCGCTGTCAGCGCCCCACACACCGGGCCACGCGGACAAAGAGAGGCATCGCTGTCAGCGCCCCACACACCGGGCGGCAACCCAGCCAGGAGGTCTGAGACTGCACCCAGGCTCCCTCTCAGTGACACATGCCTGCTCTGGTGCAGCATGCTACCCTTTTTTAAAACGCTGTTTTTTTTAAAAGTAACCCTTTAAACTGAAATATAACATAAATACAGAGGCACACAAATCATAATTGCCTAGTATCACCGATTTTCACCAAGTCACATAACCTGTGTGACCAGCGCATAGAGAGAGAACATCCCGGAAGCCCTGCACAACCCGCTCCGTCTCTCCCCCGTTCCAAAGATAAGCAGGCACTATCTGACACCTGACAGCAGAGATGAGGTTTGTCTGCGTTTTTTTTAACTTCATGCTGTAAATTTTTGAAGTATTTAAGGGTGTGTCCTCATTTAATGCAATAATTATAGGAAGAGGGCAGAATATAACTACACCATTTCCATTTACATCGATGCTACCTGAACCTCTGAAAACTTACACAGTTAGGAAGTAAAACAAAAGCCTCATGGCTTCTGTGCTCTATGGATCATCAAACTATGCTTGCTGTGTCAAAATGAGTAAAACGCATGTCAATCAGATACCCAGAACAAAAAATATGAAGTTCAACTGAGATCTAATTATAGTTTTAATGAGAGGGGGGAAAAAAAAACCCAAACGCTATTTTATTTTAATTTTATCATAAAAGTACAAAAATCAAAATCTAATGTCTACAATGTCTGTACTGAAAAAGTTTAGGTGTAGAGAGAGTCAATGGTTAAGATGCAATTTTAGGGTTTAAATGAGACGGAAGATGGAGAAAGGAGAAAAAAAAAATCACTCTTGCCCTGGCGGTAAATGTTGCCTCATGTTTAAGTTTTATAAAAAACAGATCTCTCAGATAGGCCTTAGGATTTCTTTCAGCCTTCACTTTTCCCATCAAAAAACCCCCACAAATCCCCTCTGCCAAGTGCTCCAAATAACTACCAGCAGGAACATCGTTAAACTCTAGCAGACTCTTCGGACAGCTTCCACCCAACACCACAGCGAACCTGGCCAGATGTCACCATGGAGAAGCGAAGGTACAAGACATCTTGATACATATGCCTGAGGCTAAAAACATCACACGTTCACCCATGTGGACTAATTTTTCAAATTCCTAACAGTTTTCAATTTAGCGGATAAATGGTTTACAATAGTTGAACTTACTAGTATTTATTACTATAAAACTGGAATGTGGGGACTTAGAAGGAGATTTGAAAATTCTTTTGTTACCTGAAAATCTGCTCTCACAGTCACAATCAACTTCAACCAAGCAGGAAATTTAGAAATAATTTTGGTAATAAATGAAGAAAGCGTATCTCCGTAATCAGGTTTATGAAACTCAGCTTCATTTAAGCCGTCTATTAAAATAATGTATTCTTCTTCAGGAATTTTCTGCTCTAAAGGATAAAATCATTTTTTCAAGTTAAGAAATTATACATTTCTATATGATGGCATCACCCAGTGTATCTGAAGGCATAGTTTACAATGCTAGGAGAAACTAAACAGGTTTACAGACGGCCCAAGGTTTCCACAGAAGCATATTTTCTATTAAATTTAAAATGAAAACTGGACCATAGAGCCAAAAGAAAACCAGTTCTCACAGAACAAAAACTTACTGCATTACACACTCTAACTAACTCATGCACAGGCCAGTCCTGGAAAAGACAGCAAGTTCCCCTTAGAACACTTCAGTGGGTTCCCGGTAAGGAAAACTGCCCTCCTCCCTCCAAGGCGAAGTGTCTGCCCAAGCCACAGCCTCACACAGTGGTTCGCAACCTTCCTAATGCCGTGACCCTCTAACACAGTTCCTCATATTGTGGTGACCCCCAACCATAAAATTATTTTCATTGCTACTCCATAACTGTAATTTTGCTACTGTGATGGATCGTAATGTAAATAGCTGATATGTTTTCCGATGGTCCAAAGGGGTTGCGACCCACAGGTTGAGAAGCACTGAAGCAGGAGAACTCTGCTTCACAGAACCCCCAACAGGGCTCCTCCCACCAGCCTAAACCTCAGGTTCTACGTTAGTGCCAACTTTCTGCCTGGAGAAGGGGGAAAAAAATGACAACATCTGTTACAGTCTCTTTAGCTCTGTCTGGTGGAAGTGCTCTGTGGGCAGGTGAATAAACTAGCTCAAAGGGTAAGGACAAAGGGTGAAAGAGGACAGAAATCTCAAGGGCCCACAATGGCGCTGCCATCCCCTAGCTTGCAGAATATTGAGGCCAAAAAAAAAAAAAAAAATCAAATGGAAACCTCTAGAAATGACTTTAGGTTTCTACTCAATTGAACAGAGGCAATGAAAAAAATAGATGCTGGAAAGCTCTCCCAACTAGTGCTCTTATTCCCAAGCATTAAGAGCACAAAATATGTTGGCAACAGTCTAAGGGCACAAATCGCTTAATGGCTGTAGTTCCAAACTGGCTGCTTTGGAACTGCTCACCTGTGGAGTTCATTCTTATCAGGGATGCTGGGCTGATAAGGAGGGACTTTGGGGAGATCTGAGGAAGGAAACCCGACAGGCACTGAGGCTTCTACATCCTCCCCGGCTCCCTCCTCACTTCTACTCCGGAGCTGAGCTGACCACCCTCCTTCCGAGGTCCTCCCAGGTACCACTACTGAGACAGGGGGCTAAGGGTGGCTGCTCCGAGGTACCGTTTCTCAGGCTTGTAAGTGGCTCCAGCACTCCCCTCCTGAAAGCAGCCACCGGGTCCTGCACACAGGAGCGCAGGCTCAGCATGCTCTGCAGCTGGGGCTCCTTTATCAGGAGGTCTCTGTAGGCGGTCAGCTGATGGGACCGGCAGAGCAAGGCTGCGATGCTGTGCACAAACTCAGGCACCAGGCACGTGTATGTGTTATCAGCCTGGCAGTAGTGGTAGGCCACCACCTACGGGGGAAGCAGAGCCGTCAGCGTCAACTCACCTTCTGCACACAGCTCCTTTTGTCCACTCACTGAAATAACAAGATACATTGCTTCTATTCTAGTCTTTAGTTAGCTTAATCGATCCATTTATCCCTTCCTTCATGTAGGTTGCAGGTCTTTAATTGCACCCACAAATCCATCTTGATTAGCACAAAAATCAGCACAAGTTACTCTATATTAAATATAAATTAACAGGCTGGGTGCAGTGGCTGACACCTGCAATCCCAGCACTCTGGGAGGCTGAGGTGGGTGGAGTGAGACTCCATCTCTAAAAAATAGCTGAGCCTTGTGACAGGTGCCTGTAGTAAAGCTACTTGGGAGGCCGAGGCAAGAGGATCACTTGAGTCCAAGAATTTAAGGTTTCTGTGAGCTATGATCCATGCCACTGCCCTCCAGCCTGGACAACAGAGTGAGACTCTGTTTCTTAAAAAACAAACAAAAGTGCCAACTTTAACACATTTCTGATCTCAAACAGCAGCACCTCTTTAGGAAATACTTTTGTAGACCCAAAGGCAGATGGATAAAGGTGCCTCTGAGACCCGGGCCACAGAGTCACAGCTATTCTTTCTCCCTGACAATGAGGGCTCAAGCCCTCAGCCCCCACCCCCATCCCCACATTTCATCAAGGGACACTGTGAAGTTCAACAGGGACTTTATTTGAGGAATGGAAATTAGAAATTAGCAACTTTCTGCATTTCGTGGGTCAAGTCATCTGTTAGTAATGTAACTGCTTTAATGCAGGAGGGTGGCTTCATGAACCAGTGATGCATGCTGAGCAGAAGGAAAATTTCAGACGGACCTCAATGACCATGAATTTGGGAAGAGAAAGTCAGCCAAATGTCTTTTACAACTACACAAAAAACCTCTGGCAGAAAGCTGCAAGGACTCAAAGGCAATGGAGATTAGGCCGAAGAGGTCTAGAGCCAGCTAAAAGCTCTCAGTCTCCTGCTCACACACCAAATTGTTTCTTTTTCTTTTCTTTTCTTTTTTTTTTTTTTTTTTTTGAGACAGAGCCTCAAGCTGTCGCCCTGGGTAGAGTGCCATGACATCACAGCTCACAGCAACCTCCAATTCCTGGGCTCAAGCGAGTCTCTTGCCTCCGCCTCCCAAGTAGCTGGGACTAGAGGCGCCCGCCACAACGCCCGGCCATTTTTTGGTTGCAGCCTTCATTGTTGTTTGGCGGGTCTGGGCTGGATTCGAACCCGTCAGCTCAGGTGTACGTGGCTGGCGCCTTAGCCCGTTGAGCCACAGGTGCCGAGCCTATTTATTTATTTTTTGAGACAGAGTCTTATTATGTCGCCCTTGGTAGAGTGTTGTGGCAACCTCAAACTCTTAGGCTTAAGCCATTCTCTTGTCTCAGCCTCCCAAGTAGCGGGGACTACAGGTGCCCGCCATAACACCTGGCTATTTTTTGTTGCAGTTGTCATTGTTGTTTCGCTAGCCTGGGCTGGGTTCGAACCCTCCAGACTCAGTGTATGTGG
>CAUYRH010071652.1:0-27161 GCA_963574655.1 Perodicticus potto
ACAGTCGCCGCCGCGGGCGCCTCACCAAACACACGAAGTTCGTGCGGGACATGATCCGAGAAGTGTGTGGCTTTGCCCCGTATGAGCGGCGTGCCATGGAGCTGCTCAAGGTCTCCAAGGACAAACGGGCCCTCAAGTTCACCAAGAAAAGAGTGGGGACACACATCCGTGCTAAAAGGAAGCGGGAAGAGCTGAGCAACGTCCTGGCCGCCATGAGGAAAGCAGCTGCCAAGAAGGATTGAAAGCCCCTTCCCCTCTCTGTACAATAAAACCTTTATAGATAAACCAGACTCTAGTTCTGCTGCTGCCCTGCACTGGGAGGGAGCTTGGTCTCATGTGTTGATCCTACAGGCTGGGTCAGGATAGTACTGTTCCTAACAGTTGAGGCATGGGGCAGCAGGCACAGAACCACACAGTACTGGAAATGATTTAATCATAATTAAATGTCTCATAGGTATCAGAAAAAAAAAAAAGAAAAAGTAAACGCTATGCTCACAAAAAGAAGTCAGACACAAAAAGTCACATATTGTATGATTCAATTTATATACAATGCCAAAATAGGAAAAGTTAAAGGGACATCTCAGATAGATTAGTGGTTGCCTAGGGCTGGAGAAAGAGAGATGGGGGGGACAGGTAAGAGGTGCAGGGTTTTGGTGGGGTGATGAAAAGAGAATGAGAGACAGAATGAGACTCCATCTCAAAAAAAAAAATTGTAAGCTTTGAATGGGCAAACTGTATGGCATATAACCTATATCTCAATAATACTGTTTAAAAACAAAAAAGTGATTGTAATGATGGTTAATACAACTCTGAAATACTAAATGCCACTTAATTGTAAGCTTTGGACCAGGAGCGATGGTTCAGGCCTGTAATCCTAGCACGTTCAAAGGCCCAGGCAGGGGGATTGCTGGAGGTCAGGAGTCCAAGGGGTCAGGAGTTCAAGATCATTCTGAGACTGCATTTCTACAAGAAATACAAAATTAGCTGGGCGTGGTAGTGCACACCTGTAGTCCCATCTATTTAAGAGGCAGGAGGATCGCTTAAGCCCAGAAGTTTGAGGCTTCAGGGAGCTATGATGACACGAGTACACTCTAGCCAGGCAACAAAATAAGACTCTATCTCAAAAAAAAATTTTTTTTGAATGAGTAAATTGTATGGCATGTAAATTATATCTCAATAATACTGTTTAAAAACAAAAAGAATCGGTTAAGTTAAATGTATCATTATTTGTAAAAAGCGTTTGTTATTTTAACTACATAAACAATTAATCCTCGTTAAGGGTCTTTCAGGCACTCTAAGGCCCCTATAAACAGTACCTTAGGGCCCAGTGAGGAAGTATTTTCTTTTTCCCACTTTACAGATGTAGAAACCGGGGCTTACACAGATGGAGTAACTCACTTAAGGTGACAGGGCTGGTTAATGGAAAGCCATCAATCAGTGCCCTAAGCCATCATATACAGCCAAAACAATGTTCCCCAAACTTGCAGGTCCCTTGACTTGAAGTAGGAACCGCTTGGCAAACACAGACAAACAAAACAACATTCTCCTTAATATCAAATGAGAACACCGGCCCCCAGGCCCTCCACCCTGTCCACCTGCATTCGCTCCTCCAGGCAACTAGGTGTGGGGAAGTTCCCTAGTTCCAGGATTCCTGCCCTCACCCCTCTGTTCTTGAGGAGTCTGGTTTCTACAAGTCCAGCTGAAAAAGCTCCTTGTCATGTAATCCATGTGTTCTCCCACCTGCCAAGGGATCAGTGGCTTCCCTAGGGCCCTGGGCCCTTCAATGACCACATGTCTGGTTACTTAGCACTTCCCAACATTTTTAATATAGGAAAGCCCCCTTCCTAGTCATACCTGGAAAATCTTATAAAATACCTGCAATCCTTGTTAAAGGCTTTCCAGGGGGTTCCTACTGCATCTAGAACAAAATCCACACTCCCGCCCAGGCCTGACCACCCCCTGTGCCAGCTTTCCAGCCTCCTCCAGGTCCCCCCATCATCCCCAAGGCTCACTCTACTCCAGCATGTTGTGACCCATGCTGGGAATGCTACCTGTCTGCACTGCCAGCTCCTGGATTTCAGGTCCCAGTTTAACTGTCACCTTCCCATCTGACTGAGCCATCTTAAAAAGTAAGTAGGCTCTCCCTCAGCCTGTCTCCACCATGGCATCATCATATTTCCTTCTTGGAACTTAATGGGCAATTGCCTGCTTCTTCCTTTGTTTAGTCATTTAGTTCCTGCCTCCCTTACCTCTGCAACACATGACCAGGAACTATGCCTGTCTTGTTCACTGCCAGGCCCACATGGTAGATGGTCAACATATACAGCAGAACCTCCATAGCTAACCGCTTCCCTACACTGCCCACCTCAAGCTGACCTAATTTTCATAGACCAGACATGCACCACATGTACATAGCAGTACAACAGGCCTAGTTCCTTATGTTGACGAGTTTGTTACAGAGTTTTGGGTGGTCAACTTACAAACGTTCTAGTGTATTTCAAGGTTTCTTGACCGTGGTCTTCACAGTAAGACTATTGATATTTGGGGCTGGATCATTCTTTATGGTGGGGGCCTATCCTATGCACTATAGCACATTTAGGAACACCCCTCACCTGCAACCATTAGGTGCACTCTCCCAGTTGTGACAGCCAAAAAAAAAAAAGTCTCCAGACACTGCCACATGTTTCTAGGAGGAGGAGGTACTAAAATCTTCCCTAGATAAAAAAAAACCACTGATACGGTTTTTGAAAGACTGAGCCAGAAGTAAGAAAAAAAAGAATTCATCTAAAACTTCATACAGTTCATTCATACAGTTTGAGAGTGGGGTTTACAAACACTAAAAGAGCTGCTACACACCACGTGTGCTAGAGGAGGGGAGAGAAATTACAAGACCACAACTTTTTTTTTTTTTTTTAAAGACAGAGCCTCAAGCTGTCGCCCTGGGTAAAGTGCTGTGGCATCACTGCTCACAGCAACCTCCAACTCCTGGGCTTAAGCGAGTCTCTTGCCTCAGCCTCCCAAGTCAGTGGGACTACAGGCGCCCGCCACAATGTCCGGCTATTTTTTGGTTGTAGCTGTCATTGTTGCTTGGCAGGCCTAGGCTAGATTTGAACCCGACAGCTCTGCTATATGTGGTTGGCGCCTTAGCCGCTTGAGCTACAGGCGCCGAGCCAAAACCACATCTTTGAAGGACTCCAACTATTCCCCCACCATCAGCTGGTATAGACTGCTGGGTAGCTGGTAAGAGATCTTTATACGTAACCCAAGGTTATTTAGTTCAGCTCCCATTTTTAACTGTGGTCATGCTACATCAGAAACAGCAGGCACTCTGCAATCAGTAATAACGGGTAATATTTATCGAGCATACACACCATTTAGTTTAAAAGCTGGACCGGAGGCAGGGATTGCCAGCTTCTCCATACACAGGAGAAAGCAAGGCACAGACAGGTCAGGCACCTTGTACTCCATCACAGGCTATAAAGCGAAGGTGTGGGTATTTGAACCAACACAGTTTAACTCCAGCTGTCCTGCATTAAGCACTAATGTTGATAGATTTATTAGAAAATTAGAACTGTAATGCATAAGTAAAATGATTGACTTTCACCTTTCTTCCTTCTAGTTATAGGCCAGTGTCTAAACACACAGGCAGGACATTCTGGGACACAGGCCCAGACCCTCTGGCTTGGGGTCCCCAGGAGGCTGAAGACCATGAGGTACTGTTTTCAATAAGGAGAACAGGCCTTGGCTCGTCCACTGGGCTCAAAATTAGAGAAGTAAAGATGGCCGATCACACTGGAAAGGCCTTCAGAAATCCCTGCTGTAGGGATTTTCAAACTGGGTTCTGTGGGACCCATATGTCCAACAGGGAGCCTTGGATAGACAAAGGGAGAGGCTCAAGTGGCAGAGTTCCTTCTTAACATCCCATTCCTGGAGGTGGCTCCACTGCTGAGAAAACATCTGGGAACTCCTGATGGTGTCCAATGGAGCTTTTTATTTTTTTATTGTGAGACAGAGCCTCGAGCTGTCACCCTGGATAGAGTGCCGTGGCATCACAGCTCACAGCAACCTCCAACTCCTGGGCTCAAGTGATTCTCCTGCCTCCGCCTCCCAAGTAGCTGGGACTACAGGCGCCTGCCACAACACCCGGCTTTTTTTTTTTATGGTTGCAGCCGTCATTGTTGTTGTTTGGCGGGCCCAGGTTGGATTGGAACCCGCCAGCTCAGGTGTATGTGGCTGGCGCCTTAGCTGCTTGAGCCACAGGCACCGAGCCCAATGTCCTCCTTTTACAGATGAGAAAACCGCAGACCAAAGAGGAAAAGCGATTTGCTCTAAGGGACACAGACTCCCCTGTTCCCTTAGCGGGAGGAAAGCAAAGTCTTTGTAGGCACATGAAGCTGTGTTTGAATCATTTAAATCCTCGCTCTGCTATTTCATTTCTCTAAGCCTCAGTTTAGTCACTTTGAGAAATGAGAGTAATCGTATTTTCCTCATCAAGTTGTATAAACAATTAGTTTTAAGTGAGCTATCGAATGGGAAGTGCTAGGAAGGGGGAGGTGATCATGTGCTATCTGTCAGGGTTCCTGGTGGAGGCAAAGTCATAAGAACAGAGGTTCGGGAGCCACTAGATGGATGGATCTGTGCTCAAATCCCAGCATTTCCACCTCTGGCTATATTAGATTGATTTAATAATTGAGTCCTAATTCCTCTTCTGTTTAATGGCATAATAATTCCTTGTCTCCAAGTGTCTGGGAGGCCCAGCTCATAGGAAGTGCACAAAGCCCTTGGCTCATTGTCTGAGACATACTAGATGCTCAATAAACACTTGCTATTGTTATCAAGCCACTTCTTAACTTCTATGTCACCTCATTAGGGGACCAACTGCTGTGCTGCTGATCTGCCAGTGCCTAGGAAGCACCCGCCAGAAGCCTCACTTCCTCTGGGGTGAGCAAAGGTGAGGCATCTTGGAAGATGCACCTGCACCAGCAAAAAGCAGATCCTAGTGACGAGTGAAGTGTGACTTAGTAGCCCCCAGCTCACAGCTCCCACAGAAAGAATGTGTTGCATGATTGCACCTTTTATTTTGATTTGTTTTTTAAGAGAGGGGGTTAAAAATAAAGGCAAGAACTTCAAGGTCAGGTTCACTTCCCTGCAGGCTCCTCCCCAGGCAGCAGTGGAATTTCAAGCATGTAGCCTCTGGGCCCAGTTTACATTCCCACCCTCATGGTATCCAGGATACCGGAGGGACCTGTGGCATTCCCGCCTACCAATCAGCTTCCTCAGCTGGTCTCCAGGCGCTCAGTAACATCCTAGCCTGCCTCCCTGACAGGGGCTGGGCCTGCCTCTTATTCTTGGGAGAACCTTTACTGCTTAGCAGGAGGGCCATTCATGTGCCCAGCATATATACTCAGAGCCAGGCCCTGGGGATACATTTTTATAGTAAAGGAACCACAGCCTTGTCCCTTGGGAGCTTGCACAGTGCAGAAGACAGACACAGAAATAATTTGAACAATTCTACCAAGCAGCACACGGTGAAGTGAGATGCAAATGAGTTGGGGGTGGGGTGGGGTCTGAACTACTCCTCAAGGTCAGGAAGACGTTCCGAGTAAGTGATGATTAAACTTTGGGCTGAAGGTTGAAGAGGGGTAAACAGGTGAAGGAGAAAAAAGAAAATTCCTGAAAGGACCAACGTTTGCAAGGCTGTATAATGCCTTATGTCTTTTTGCTCTGACAAAGTCTCCGAGGACCAGCGCCAGAGAGCAATAGGGGTGGGGTGGGGAGGAGCTTTATGCGTAAGTGCTTTATGCAAGGGGATGGCATGATCAGACTGTGTTTCTGTAAGAATCTTGCAATAAGATCGTCTTGGAGAATGCAGTGGAGTGGGGGAGGCTAAGATGTTTTCAAAGTAAGGATATGAGCTAGGGAACTTTAGTGGCAGTTTCCAGGTGCCCGGGATGATGGACCCGGGCTGACAGGAGTCAGGGAGCTGTGCAGGTGAAGCCTGGGAGGTAAGGGGTTTGGCCTCTAACCAATGTCCCTCTCTTACACTCTCTCCTCAGGATGCGCCTGCAGACACACTAGCTCTGTGGACTAACAGTGCTTCAGAGCAGCAGCTCTGGGTTGCCAAGTTCACAGAGAATGAACCTGCTAAACCAACATCTGCCCTCGCCTCCCAACAAGATCCTGCCAGCAAAGGGAAGCCACGGGAGGGAGGGTGCAGTCTCGGCATAAAGGCTATGAAGAGGTGAGGGAGGATTGAGTAACACGTTGTTTCCCAGGCACCTCTAAGTGCTAATTGGGCACACCCACCCCCAGCACCAGAAGGGAAAGGAGGGTCTGTAGGTGCCAGTTTGACCCCAGACACAGAGGAGCTCAAAAAACATCTGAGGCCAGAAGGCAGGGAGGTGGGCAAGAAGACTGTTCATTGGTTAGCTAATTAGTTAGTAGTTCCTTTGAAACCCTGCTGAGCTTCTTGGCCCCCCGCGAGATGCTAGGTGGCCCTCAGCCTGCTGAGATGGAGAACCAAACCAGGCTGCCCTGGGGTCCTGTCCACAGAGACGCTGAGGTCAGGAAGTCTGAGGTAGGGCTTGGGACCTGACAAGTTCCCCTACCTTTTCATAAAAGTGAAAGAAAAGACCAAAAACACAAAAATAACCCACAAATATAAGCATCAAAAATCTTTCCCCTCCTCACCTAGGGTAATGAGCCTCTGAAGCAGCGATTTTCAAACAGTGTTCCGTGAGAGGATCTTAGGTGATCTTAGGTGTGCTGTGAAAATGTTTAAAATTTCATTAACCAAATTTAAAAGACGTTCAAAGCAGGGCGGCGCCAGTGGCTCATCGAGTAGGGCGCTGGCCCCATATACTGAAGGTGATGGGTTCAAACCCAGCCTCAGCTGAACTGCAAAACAGAAAAATAGCTGGGCGTTGTGGTCGGCGCCTGTAGTCCCAGCTACTCGGGAGGCTGAGGCAAGAGAATCGCCTAAGCCCGGGAGTTGGAGGTTGCTATGAGCTGTGTGACGCCGTGGCACTCTACCGAGGGCGATAAGGTGAGACTCTGTCTCTACAAAAAAAAAAAAAAGGATGTTCAAAACACAGTATGTTTTTTTCAATTGCTTTTTGATCAACATAATTTAAGTGTGCCACAGAAGTTTAACTACAGGTTCAATTGTGCCATAAGATAAAAAAGGTTGAAAAATACTGCTCTAAACTAATGGGAAAGTTAAAATTTCCTGTGTGTCCTCCCAGTAATGTTTTCATACCAGCATGTATATGGCCCCAGCACGTGTACACATGTACACACATGTGTACAATCACATGCTAAACAGATACACTCACATACGTTCCACCTCACCACTAAGAAAGCATCTCTTACCAATATGATTACTCTATATACAAGACAGAAAAACACTGCCCATCAGCTGTAACCCAATGATTTCTTTACTGTAGAATATGGTAAACAGACACTCATTTAGACTGACTTAGACATGGATATTAATGAGCCAAGGTATTCAGAAGGGCGGGCTCCTTCCCAGCTGAGTCATCGGCACCTGGATTCTCTGTGGTACTGAACGTTGAGGCAGCAGTTCTTGGGGGAGAACCCTGATAATAGCTCCATGGTTTTCTTCCAGCCACTGACAAGAGGCTTTGAGTTTTGATTCTGGTGCCTTCTCGATTTTATCAGATGATGTCAATGCAAGTTTTTCAATAAGGTTCTTCCACGGTTTTTGATTAACACAGAGGGGCCACAGCTACACAGTTGCACAAGCAGGAACACCAGGCCTCGTGCTTGTGTTAGCAACAATGGTAACAATGGCCAAGTGCATTTATAAGATGCACCTGATTGGAAGATTTTAACATGGAAAACAAACAAAACTGATTAACTACGTTATATTGGACATATGTTATCTCCCTCACTCTCAGCAGACCTGTGGTCACAAACTCAAATCCCAGCATGACTCAGGCAGGTAACCCAGTGAAGTGGGAAAGGTGAGCTGTGGAGAACACAAGCTCTCAGTGGATGGCCCTTGGACAGCGCCTATTTTAATACTGTGTGGGCCAAACATTTCTATGGAATAGCTAATTCCCTGGAGCTCCTCGGTCAAAACTCTAGTCAATGTGGATGTGTATTTTTAACCTCTTTTTTTCATTTTATTTCAGATTGTTATGGAGGAACATGTGTTTTGGTTACACAGTTTGCTTTTGTGTGGATAATTATAGGTGTGTCCTTGTCTCAGAAAGCACGCCCATGTGAAGTACCCGTCGGGTGGGAATTTAACCATCCCTTTCTCCCCTTCTCCCCTTCTCCGCTACTTGGATTTCCTTGTGTTTTGCTCCCATATGAGCATACAGGTGTTGATCGACGAGTTCCAATTTAGTGTTGAGTATCTGTGGTGCTTGTTTCTCCATTCTACTTCACTTAGGAGAAGAGTCTCCGGGTCCATTCAGATTGTGGGCACGTGGGTAGGTTCCCCATCTTTGCAACTGCCAACTATGCTACTAAAAACACTTGGGTACATGTATTTTTCTGATAAAATGGCTTCTTCTCCTTTGAGTAAATACCTTGTAGTGGGATTAACCCCATTTTTCTGGTCAGTATCTATATGGTGCCCCATGGCACGGGTGTGCCCGTAACTTATCTACGCAGCTCCCAAGGAGAGTTATTTCAGCTGTTTGCTGGTTCTGCTGCCCTCACATGCAAGGTGTGGTGAGGAAGCAGCAGAGCAGGGGTGTGTGTAGGGTGGGCCCTCTGACACCCCAGGGGGTGGCTGTGGGAGTCACCAGCTCACTTTTTGGCAGCTTTGGGGAGGAGGCTATTAGGGAGGAGGGTTGTAGAGGATTCTGGATGCACCCACTGCTTCTCATAGTCCGAAGATTCAGTGGCTCTAAGAGGAAACACAGTGAGGAGGGGCCAATGCCTCCCTCACTGCCACAGTAGAACCTGACTACTGCTGGTCGCCTGTCCCGAATGCCCTCACTGCATTCTCCTCTCTGCTCCAGGTCCCTTTTTCTTCCCTACCAGCCCAACCCTGTTCAGAGGAACAGAAGAAAGAGAAAGGAAAAGAGACCTCTGTGAATGACTGCAAAGAGTATGGGCTGCGGGGAGGTCTTAGCTTTATTGCCCCAGGATCACTTCCCAGCACCCTTTCCCCTTCTAGCACATCCCATACAGGCATCACGGGCACCACAGAAGTAGAGGGAACAACAGTGACCTCAGGCGTGATCACCAACACAGTGCTGAGCACACACAATCCCAATTAATTCACGTAATTCAGAAGGTGCCTATTGTCAGCTCCATTTTACTGATAAGAAAACTAAATCTCTCAGCGCCCATAGCTCAGTGGTTAGGGCGCCAACCACATGCACTGGAGCTGGCGGGTTCGAACCCTGCCCTGGCCTGATAAACAACAATGACAACAACAACAACAAATAGCAGGGAGGCTTGGCGCCTGTGGCTCAACGGGCTAAAGCGCCAGCCACATACACCTGAGCTGGTGGGTTCGAATCCAGCCTGGGCCCGCCAAACAACAATGACAGCTGCAACCAAAAAACGGCCAGGCGTTGTGGCGGGTGCCTGTAGTCCCAGCTACTTGGGAGGCAGAGGCAGGAGACTTGCTTGAGCCCAGGAATTGGAGGTTGCTGTGAGCTGTAATGCCACAAATGCCACAGCACTCTATCCAGGGTGACAGCACTGTCTCAAAAAAAAAAAAAAATAGCGGGCCGTGCTGTGGTGGGCACCTGAAGTCCCAGCTACTTGGGAGGCTGAGACAAGAGAACCGCTTAAGCCCAAGAGTTTGAGGTGGCTGAGCTGTGATACCATGGATGACACAGTGAGACTCTGTCTCAAAAAGGAAAGAAAGAAAACTGAATCTCAGAGAAGCTGAATGCCTGTGTCCATAAATGGCCTCCCTCTACAGAATGTCCTTGTATTTCAAGGATTTTTTTTCCCCAAAAGAGTGTTTCTAAGGCAGCTAACTGAAACTCCACGTCTTTTTCTTGGAGAGTGTGGGTCCCAGGCCATCCAGGGACCCTCTTGTCCAACACATTACCATCCTGGGTAAGGTAGAGGGGGTGCAGCTGAGTGAGGGTAGCAGGGGAATCGAAACGCCTCTTTCTATAATCTTTTTTAGGGTTTACATTTTTACCCAAAGCCATAGTGTTTAAGTAACACTGCTTTACGTCATTTCACTTTCCCCTTTGTTTATCTTTCCACTCTTTTAATTATGGTTTTGCGCATTCTTCTCATTTTCAAGCACTGACCTCCCAACAGGAAAAGAAGCAAGGTGAGTTTCCCCAAATGCTTTGTCTTTCCAGTGGGTCCAGAAATTTGCAGAACCTGGCAAAAAGGTTCTGTCTAATTCCAGGTTCATTAGCATGGTTCATTAATTATAAACACTCCCCTCCCCCTAAACACCCAAAACAGCAGATTAAGTTTTAACTTTTGCTGGCAGGACACCTGCTTCTGACATTCCTTCTCTCCCCCTCCCCACCTCCTAGGTTTTACAACACAAAAGTAAACATTTACACTAGTTAAGATTTACCAAAAGGAAGTGTGGCCTGGAATGCTTCCTTTGAAGTTCTGCCTCACAAAAGGGAGTCCTTTTAAATATATAAAATAAGAAAATGACCTTCAAGTTGGAAGAGAAAACCTCAAAGCCTTCTAGGGTGATGCCCAGCTTGGGCTCTGCAGAACCAGGCCTTCGGAGCTTTTCTCTTGAGCCTTTTGGGGCCAGTGTACATTAAATCCTAAGTATAACACAAAACCATACGTTTCTGCTCCAGGGTTCAATTGGGTTATCAGCCAACAATGTAATCAAGTGGCCTCCTGGAACTCTTGGATAGAACTTTCTTCCTGATTGAGATATCACCAAAGGAGAAAGAAGAGACAAGTGCCTTACCATGGGGGAGCCAGAGGAAAAGACTAACTTACCTGGAGAAAAAGAGCAGGATGTCTCCCAATTTGCACCAGACTAAGCTATTTTCTAAAGGAGGCATGTTTGTTTCTTTGGAGGTGGGTGAGGGGTACGGCCCAGCCAGCCCAGGTGGATGTTGGCTGGGCTGACAGATGGGGTAACAGATGCCATGGCAAACAGGGTCACTGGACACTGAGGTCATGCAAGTACTTTCTGGGAAAGGGAAGTGAAAAAATTCCCCATATCTACCCCAAGACTGCAGGCCAGTGGAAATTCTCTAACAGGAGGAAAAGAAGGGGTGTGGCATTTATAACCAGTCAGACCTTTCCACTCTTCTACTGATAGCACCTCCATCACGATAACCTCAATCGGTCAAGATCAACCAGAGTCTTGACCATGTGGGGCAAGTCCGAAGCACCACCAAGTGAAGGAAGGACTCCTAGGAAGCAGCTTCATTCATGACCACCTGTTTCCAGCCCCTGTGACTGCTTTTCCTAATTAGCTCACCAGTCTCCATGACAGCCCAGGAAGGTATGCCCACTTTGCACATGAGATCACTGAGGCTAGATAACCTGGCCCAAGTTGCAAACATGCTCTTCCTACTGCACTAGGTGGTCTCTGAGTGGCAGATGTGTTAGGAGCACTGAACTTGGACTCCTAAATTGTATGAGGTCCAGCTCAGCTTTTTGTCAGCTGGGTGACCTTGAGCCCTCTGCAGGTGTTTCTGGTCCCACTACTATCAGCCCCAGCATTTCAGTGGGCTACACACTGCAAGAAGGAGTCTATATCCACCCGTGTGCCCTAACTTCCAGACCCATCCAGCTGAGTATTCACAATTCATCAGCATAAATTCAACATATTTTGCTAAGGATCGCCCTTCACTCCTGGGTTCTCTGTAAAGTGGGAAGCCTTCCAACATGGGTTTATCTTCTCACTATATATCCTTACAGAATGGAGAAAGCAGCCAACTTAATGCTATACCACTTCCTTTTATACTTAGACTTTCATTAAGGGAACAGGTACAAATTCTGGCCTTTGAAGGTTCTTCAAACTCAGCCCCAGAAAGATTACACTGTTACCTACATAGAGAAATCAGGTTCAGAGCCCCTTCCCACCTCCAGCCCCCCAGGGATCATACTCAGAGAAATCCTCTGGCTCTGGTTCTGAATTTGATCCACGGACCATAATTACAAACCCATTTCTCTGAACTTTGGAATCTCAATTTCCGAACTTGTCAATTGGGATGAAACAATGTACCTCACCAGATTTTGATGAAGACCTAAGGAGAACCCCCCACCCCAAAGTAAAATTCTTTTAATAATAAACATTCCTGTGCTTACCGCACTGGGCTCTTAAGCACACTATCTGAGTGAGTCGGTATCAAATGGGCATGTCAGAAATAAATACAAAAATACAGGACATGGGGAACAAACGAACTAAATGGTAAGTGAAAGAATGGAGGGAGGGAGAGGGACAGGAGATGGGGAAGGCCAATGGGGGCCCTGGAGTCATGCTCAAAAGTTTCAGGGTTTTCTGTGGGCTATGGGGAACCACGAGCAATTTTGGAGAAGGGGAACACTTTACTCTGGAAAGCCCTGTGGAAGAAAATTCCCAAAGTTGTTGCAACGAGAGATTGCTGGAAAATCATCTTGGAGTCAGACCAACCCGTTAGTTGCCTGTAGCAATAGCCAGAGCAAGAAAATGCTACCTTCACTTGGACAGTAGCCTTAGGGACCACATATGGCAAAAGTTGTGTAGAAGGGTGGGAATAAGCCCAAAGAACTCAACCACCAGAGGCTCTTGGTGGCTCTGTCCCTTCAAAAGTGCAGATTTGTAAGGATAAACTTTCCTAGATGCTTATTTTCATTCTAGGTCTCTAGAAATGTGAAATGTAGATGTACTGAACCACTAATTCCCATGTCGTATTCATCTCATTGCCTTAAAACAAAAGAAAAAATGGTCCAGGCCCAGTGGCTCATGCCTGTAATCCTAGCACTCTGGGAGGCTGAGACAGGTGGATTGCTTGAGCTCAGGAGTTCAAGACCAGCCTGAGCAAGAGCAAGATTCCATGTCTAAAGCTATCCAGATATTGTGGTGGACACCTGTAGTTCCGGCTACCTAGAAGGCAAAAGGATCACTTGAGGCCAAGAGTTTGAGGTTTCTGTGAGCTATGATGCCACTGCACTCTACTGAGAGTAACCAAGTGAGACTCTGTCTCAAAAAAAAAAAAGAAAGAAAAAAGAAAACAAAAACAAATCACTGCTATACAACCACATTCAGCCAGCATTATTCACAATAGCTAAAAGGTAGAAAGCAACCCAAGTGTCCATCCACATTGCATTCATGGAAACTTTCCATTCAAGCTTCCATGAATGGAAAACATAATGGGATATAAGTACACAATAGAATAATATTCAGCCTGGAAAAGGAAGAAAATTCTGACACATGCTACTACACAGATGAGGCTTGAGAACATTATGCTAAGGGAAGTAAGCCAGTCACAAAAAGTCAAACGTCATTATGATTTCATTTATTTGAAGTACCTAGGACACTCAAATTCATAGAGCCAGAGTGTAGGAAAAAAGTGACTGTTAGAAGCTAAGGGGGGTGGGAGGAGTAGGGTGTCATTGTTTAATGGGTGCAGAATTTAGGAAAATGAAGAGTTCTGGAGATGAGTGGTGGTGATGGTTCCACAATAATGTGAAGGTCCCTCTTGCCACTAAACTGTACCCCTGAAAATGGTTAAGATGGTAAATTTTGTCATGTGTATTTTGACACAATTTTTTTTCAAGTATAAAAAAAAAGATGGAAAAAAAATCACTGCTCACATGGATTGTCAGAGCAAATGGGACTGCCTGAAAACAAGGGAATGCTTTGCCAACCAGACACACCCTATCTGGGAACCTCCTCCTCTTCTAGGCAACTTTTCATTATTGCTTAAAAATTCCCCTCTCCCTTACCCTTGCCCCACCTGATGCTGACTCAGCTCCTTTCAGTATCTGAAAGGCAGGCCCCAGCCTAAGGGCAGATACGGCCACCTTCCCCTGTGTCTCAGGACACCTGGAGTTCCTGGTGACCACCATGCATCCCACCCATCATTCTAGGACCAGCCCTCTCCTCTCACGTCAACCCCAGTGAACATGACCTCAAGTCCTGCGTGGCATCCCACGTGAGCTTGGCAGGTGTCAGAAAACTCTCTTCATGGCAAGAAGAGCTGGGGGTGAAGTACCCCATAGGAACTGTTTGCAAGGGCTCCCGTCTGACGGTCAGAGACAGGCCCCAGGGCCCACTGTCTCAGAGGCACAAGGAGGGCTCACGTGGTCTTAATGCCAGTACAGAATGAGCCCATGGAGTCTGGCTTGCTTCCTTCCCCTCTTCTGTCTTTGCCACTGACTCAAAGGAGACTGGGACTGGAATGAGGAAATGGCTCCACGGGTCCTCCCCGCCTGCAGGGAGCCAGAAAGCTTGCTCTACTGGATCTGGTCACTGACTTAGGCACTCAGGCTCAGCTGCTAGGTGTCTGTGCATCTAAGATGGTTGTGTCTTTCTGATGAATCAGCCTATTATTATAAAAGCTCTCTTTACAAGACATTATGATAGCATTCCAATTCCCTTTTGCTTAGTATTTGTATGATACATCTCTTCTATTCTTTTTTAACTTACCAGTGAATTTATATTTATTTTATTAAAAAAAAATTTTTTTTTTTTTTGTAGAGACAGTCTCACTCTATCACCCTCCATAGAGTGCTGTGGAGTCACAGCTCACAGCAACCTCCACCTCTTAGGCTTGAGAGATTCTCTTGCCTCAGCCTCCTAGGTAGCTGGGACTACAGGCGCCCGCCACAGCGCCCGGCTAATTTTTGATGCAGTTCGGCCGGGGCCAGGTTTGAACCCGCCACCCTCGGTATATGGGGCTGGCACCCTACTCACTGAGCCACAGGCATCGCCCTAAAAACAAAAAATTTTTTGAGACAAAGTCTCACTTTGTTGCCCTCTGTACAGTGCCGTGGCATCATAGCTCACAGCAATCTCAAACTCTTGGGCTCAAGCAATTCTCCTGTCTCAGCCTCCTGAGAGGCTGAGAATTCAGGCACCCACCACAATGCCCTGTGTTGCGACCCACAGGTTGAGAACCTTGGCTTAAGCGATTCTCTTGCCTCAGCCTCCCAAGTAGCTGGGACTACAAGCATCCACCAAAACGCCCAGTTATTTTTTGTTGCAGTTGTCATTGTTGTTTAGCTGGCCCAGGCTGGGTTCGAACCTGCCAGCCTTGGTATATGTGGCTGGTGCCATAACCACTGTGCTACGGCTGCCAAGCCAGAGGTGGCTTTTTTAAAAGTTTATGTACAGATGCTCACTATCACTAATTATTAGAGAAATGCAATCAAAACCGAAGTGAGATTCTAAATCACACCCATTATGATGGCTACTATTTTAAAAAAAAGCACTGGTTGGGCGGTGCCTGTGGAACAGTGAGTAGGGCGCCAGCCCCATATGCTGGAGGTGGCGGGTTCAAACCCAGCCCCAGCCAAAAACTGCAAAAAAAAAAAAAAGCACTGGGCAGCACCTGTGGCTCAGTGGGTAGGGCACCGGCCCTATATGCCAAGGGTGGCGGGTTCAAACAGGGCCCGGGCAAACTGCAACAAAAAAGTAGCCGGGTATTGTGCCGGGCTCCTATAGTCCCAGCTACTGGGGAAGCTGAGGCAAGAGGATCACCTAAGCCTAGGAGTTGGAGGTTGCTGTGAGCTGTGACACCATGGTACTCTACCAAGGGCAATGAAGTGAGACTCTATCTCTGAAAAAAAAAAGCATCGGTGAGGCTACGGAGAAATTGGAATCTTTTTTCTTTTTAAAACAGTCTCAAGCTGTCACCCTAGGTAGAGTGTCATGACGTCATCATAGCTCTTAGCAACCTCCAACTCTTGGGCTTAAGCAATCCTCTTGCCTCAATTTTTCTTTTCTTTTTTATTTTTTTTTGAGACAGAGTCTCAAGCTGTTGCCATAGCTGGTGTCATAGCTCACAGCAACCTCCAACTCTTGGGCTCAAGTGATCCTTTTGCCTCAGTTTTTTTTTCTGTTTTTAGTAGAGATGGGGGTCTCAATTTTGCTCAAGCTGGTCTCAAACTCATGAGCTCAAAAATTCACCTGCCTTGGGGTCACAGAGTGCTAGGATTATGGGCGTGAGTCACCTTAGTAGATCCTCTTGCCTCAGTTTTTCTATTTTTAGTAGAGACAGGATTTCACTCTTGCTTAGGCTGGTCTCGAACTCCAGAGCTCAAGCAATCCACCCAGCTTGGCCTCCCAGAGTGCTAGGATTACAGGCATGAGCCACTGCACCCGGCTCAGAAATTGGAACATTTATATATTCCTGGTGAGAAAGGAAAATAGTGCAGCTGTGTGGAAAACAGCACAGCAATTCCCCCCAAAATTAAAAATAGAGTTACCATATGATCTAGCAATTCTTCTTTTGGATATATACCTAAAAGAAATGAAAGCAGGGTCTTGAAGAGATATCAGCATGCCCATGATCATAGCAGCAATACTCATCCCAGCTCTCAAATGCAGAAACAACCCAATTGTCCACTGATGGATGAATGGATAAGCAAAATGCGGTCTAGCCATACCATGGAATACTAGTCAGCCTTAAAGTTATAAAGAACTGCTACGTACTACAACATGAGGACATTATGCTAATGGAAAGTCACAAGACAACAAATATATATGATTTCACTTACATTACTAGAATAGTCAAAAATCAGAGATAGAAAGTAGAATGATGATTCCTAGGGGCTGGAAGTGGGGGGGAGGGGGGAATTGCTATTTAACGGGTAGAGTTTTCACTTTGCAAAATGAAAAGAGTTCTAGAGATGGGTGATTGTGGAGACTGCCCAATGATATGAATGTACTTAATACCACAGAACTGTACACTTAAAATGGTAGAAATGGTAAATTTTATGTTACGTATTTTTTTACTACAGTTAAAAGTGACATAAACTGAGAAAAAAATGTCTGTGTAATAAGCCTCAGAACCTTTATTATTGTTTTTTTTTTTTTTTTTTGAGACAGAGCCTCAAGCTGTCACCCTGGAGAGAGTGCTGTGGCATCACAGCTCACAGCAACCTCCAGTTCCTGGGCTTAAGCGAGTCTCCTGCCTCCGCCTCCCAAGTAGCTGGGACTACAGGCACCCGCCACAACGCCCGGCCACCTTTTGGTTGCTGCCATCATTGTTGTTTGGTGGGCCCAGGCTGGACTCGAACCCACCAGCTCAGGTGTACGTGGCTGGCGCCCTAGCCAGTTGAGCCACAGGTGCCGAGCCAGAACCTTTATTATTGTAATGATGGTGAGAATTATCTTGAACTGACAGGTGTGGTGGCTCACACCTGTAATCCCAGCACTCTGGGAGGCCCAGGTTGGTGCATGGCTTGAGCTCAGGAGTAGAGACCAGCCTGAGCAAGTGCAAGACCATGTCTCTACTAAAAATAGAAAAATTAGTTAGGTGTCATGGTGGTGCCAGCTACTGGGGAGGCTGAGGCAAGAGGATTACTTGAGCCCAAAAGTTTGAGGTTGCTGTAAGCTATGATACCACAACACTCTACCCAGGGCAACAAAGTGAGACTCTGTCTCAAAAAGAATTATCTTGGCTCAGCGCCTGTATGTAGCTCAGCAGCTAGGGCACCAGCCACATACACCAGAGCAGCGGGTTCGAACCCAGCCTGGGCCTGCCAAACAACAATGACAACTACAACCAAAAAATAGCTGAGCACTGTGGTGGGCACCTGTAGTCCCAACTACTTGGGAGGCTAACGCAAGAGAATCACTTAAGCCCAAGAGTTTGAGATTGCTGCGAGCTGTGATACCAAGGTACTCTATCCAGGGCAACATAATGAGACTCTGTCTCAAAAAAAAAAAAAAAAATTATTACCTTGAAGAATCTCGATAAAAAAAAAAAAATTAGGAGCTGATTACATTTCTGGACTTCTGGACCTAAGAGAAAACACTTGCAAACAGACTCAGTGCTGTGGACTTTCCTTGGTCTGTATGCCAAGCCAAAGAGCTGATTAGCAGGACTAAACTACTGATTTCTAATCAGAAAGTAAAAAAAAAAACAAAAAAATCATCCCTTGTCAAAGACAAAAAGAACAAAGGGCCAGTAAAGCCAGGAGTTATACAATAAAAGCTGGATTGTGCGGTGTACCAAGCCTGCTGGATCTCTCCAGAGCCACATTCTTGCCCATGAACGTGTTCTCAGGAAGCGAGGATATTCCTGACGTCATGGAGCTATTGCATTGCACTGATAACACATCATTCAACGTAAGATCCTTCACAAAGGCAGGCAGTGCCTCTGAATGATAATGGGGACGTCTAGGAGGACACATTCCAGGAGTCATCAGCAAGTAGATCTAAACATCCGGGTACACATGCCTCGCCTTCCCACGTAATCTGGCCTTTTTATCTCTCCAGGCAGCTAGGATACTGGGAATACTGGACAGCGGGACTCTTTCTTTCTTGAAAAGGCCTCTGTGCTCACATTCCCAAATAGCTACAGATCCTAAGAAGGCAGGAGGCAAACAGCGAAACAGGAGAGGAGGCCTTGGCAGGGGGGAGGCCTGGCTTCATTCAGTGCCTGGGAGCTGACCGGGAGCAAGTGCCGGCTGGGTCACCACAACGCTGCCTGCTCTGCACGCCTGGCCAGGCTGCCAACCCCCGGGCCACACCTCCTGTCCTCTCCACCCCTACAGAGCAGGTCTGTGGGATCTGGCTGCCGGATCCAGGAAGGAGGCAGGAACTTCCTCCAGTGCCTGAATTCCAGTCGCTGCACCCTGGAGAGTGCAAGAGCTTAACTAATTCTCAAATCAGGACACACAGACAAATGCTCTGAGAAGCGGTGGTGGCAAGTTCACTGGGCGTCAGCGATGTTACATCCACATGCGCCAGCTACCTTGAAGAGATGATGCAGCACTGGCGAGCGCTAGTCTGTGGGCCGAGGGAGATCGGAGCGAAACCTCAGCCCTCTTGCCCACCTTGCTGTGTGACCTTAGTGAATTCCCTAGCCTTTCTGGGCCTTAGCTGCCTCATCCAAAAGGTGAGGACAAGTGAACGAGCGAATGCACATAAAACTCTTCAGTAAATTGCAGCTTTCACTACTGCCGGCTAAGGTTTCCAGAGCCTCTAACAAGATTTTTGAACTTTATTATCACTTTATTAGTTTCTTAATACGAAATCGTAACCAAATGATAACATTGTACCACGTTCCTCCTGGAGGCAAATCAAGTGTACTTTGGGACTCAGGGAGGAGAAGGGTTCAGAAATACCATCAGCTTGTAAAAAGCATGAAAGAAACTCAGTAATTGCCTTTAATCGTACAATGCCCAACTTCCTCATGGGATCACAGCAAACACTAAAAGGGTTCTGACATAGTCCATGTTGAATTAAATTCACCAACTCGAGAAGCACTTGCTGAGTGCCTGCTGTGTACTGAGCCCTTGCTGCTCTGCCCTGCTGCCCATAATCCAGCCAATTCTTCCTTTCTTTCCAAGGTACCAAGGAAGGTTCTGAGCCTACTACAGACTGAGAGGGCAGATCACTCTCACACTGACCTCCTAGGCTGAGTCCCCTGCCATCATAGCAGTCTGGGTTGATCTTAGAGCAGTGGTTCTCAACCTTCCTAATGCCACGACCCTTTAATACAGTTCCTGTGAGTCGTGACCCACAGGTTGAAAACCGCTGCTAGAGTCTCACCAGGTCAGGCCTCACCTTCCCAAAGCCACCCTGCTCCTAGCCAGCCACCAAAGGCCCCCAGGTACACGAAGGTAATTGAGCCAGCTCCCAAGAGGCACCCCAGACTGGTAAAGCAGGTTTCTGGCGCTCAAGTTGTCAGGAATACGGAAATACACTTTGTTTTTCAGAGCTAGGTGATGGGTAGCGTTCTTCCAAATCCCAGGCACCTGGCTCTCCCTTTACCAACATGATGAAGGCAGCCTGCCTAGGGCTTCTGGTATCTTTGTTTAATTTCTATTGGGTCAAGACTTGCCAGTTTGGCAAATAGCAATTGTGAGCCTCACACAGAAAATCATGGTAGCAAACTCTGAGAAATGCTGGGGGGAAAGGGCTCTTGGGCGTTTCATGGTCCAATAGTTCTATTCTTTAACTTCTCCTGCCTGAAAAGAGGGAGGCCTGAGTATTCTAGCTGCCCTGCGTTTGGGGTCAAGCTGAGGCTGGAAAACTGTCCTTTAGTCTGTTTTTTCTACAGCAGGAGGAATCTCAAGCTATGGAGTCCTGAGATACAGACAGGGAGCTGAGCTTCCACTGGCCACTCCTCAGCCCCAACCTCGTGAGCTGTACCTAATGCTGGTCAGCACCTTGGGGTCTAAAGTTTGCCCTCTGGCTGGCTTCAAACTTGACCCAGGAGTTCAGACTGACCAGGAGAGAAGTCAGAAGCTGGCAGCTTCATAAGGAGAAGCATATGTTCATCACCCTACTCTGTGGCATTCCCATGGCTGCTCGGCCCCCTTCACTTGTACCCATTCATTTATTAGTACTGGGTTACAGGTTCATGCTGAACCTGAGAAGACAGGAGGCCTCACCATTCCCCGGAGCAGTCAGATAGGAAAACACGACTGCTGTGTGGTGGATCATGGTAGATCCATGTTGAGAGGATAGATACACAGCAGGACCCCTGGGAGAAAGAGGCGACAAAGGCGTCCAGGAATAGGAAGCCATCTAGCTGGAATTTGTAGGTGTGGCAGCACAGAGAGGGAGAATCGGCAAGCAGGGGCACATGTGGCTTACGCAAAAGAAAGGGGGGACAGTAAGGTTTTCGAGATTGAGGTGTATTAGATTACTAAGGCAGTGCAGTAAAAATGCAGGTCCTGACCAGCCTGAGCAAGAGCAAGACCCCATCTCCACTAAAAAAGAAAAACAGGCTGGGCATAGTGGTGGGCACCTGTAGTCCCAGACTTGGGAGGCTGAGGCAAGAGGATTGCTCAAGCCCAGGAGTTTGAGGTTTGATGCACATACTCTATTCAGGATGACAGAATGAGACTCTGTCTTGAAAAACAAACACACAAAAAAGGGTAAATAAGAAAAAATGCAGGTGCCTGGAAGCCCTATTGAGATTGTGATTGACTAGGTATAAGATGGGGGCCCAGGAATCCGCATTTTGCAAGTTCCTGGGGGGAGTCTCTCAGGTCTGTGCACCACACTCTGAGAAACCCTGCTTTGAAGGAATGAGGGGAAAAAGCCATTTGTGGCTTTGATGGAATATGGGTTTATTTTCCTGGAATGTTCCCAAAGGGACTTTGGACAGCTCACTAATGACTCGTTCTTCAGCCATTTTACACAGACATACATACCAACATCAAACAAACTGGAAATGAACCCAGGGAGGCATTCACAGGCTCGCCCATGCTGACAGACTGTCCTCCACGCTGGTGGGTGAGGGAGCGTTATCTCAGGAATGTGTTGGGGCAAGGTCCGTGCTTAAGGTGAAATGCTGTGCACCAGTGAACTGGGGCCTGGCAAGGGCAGTGTCCTAACCCTGATGGGAAAGCCCTCTGGAATCTGGCCACACCTCCTTGCCACCCTCGTGCCAGGAAAGGTGAGGCGTTCCACAGGCCTCTCACAGACTCTGCCTGCAGCTGGTGCCTGGCTCTCTGCCCCTCCTCTCCCCAATTCTGCACCTGGACCCCACCTCTGCTGTCCCGGGACTGTCGGGCACGGGTTTCCCACCCTACCCCCAAGCCATCCCTCTGCCAGGCCCCCTGCAGCAATATTTCTGCTGTTTAAAGCTATCCCATGGAGCCTCCCACTTGGAGGCTGGCTCAAGTCCCTGCTGGGGAAGCTTACTGGGGACCCCAGCTCTCCTGGAATCCGGCCTCTGTGATCTCTGCCAGGTATCTTTTGGACTACTCCTCATTACTTATTAAAGAACCAAGAATCTCTACCAAGAGTGTTACCTTATCCCC
The DNA here is from genome assembly GCA_963574655.1 of Perodicticus potto. NCBI lineage: Eukaryota > Metazoa > Chordata > Mammalia > Primates > Lorisidae > Perodicticus > Perodicticus potto. The sequence continues at coordinate 21,874 of CAUYRH010071652.1, forward strand.
CAAATTCCATGATCTGCAGCCCTGGTGGACTTCCTGCCTAGCCTGCTACTGCTGTCACTGACCTTTGACACCTGACCCTGCCAGTGAATCTGCCCTGGCCTCAGGACCTTGCATTTTCTCCACAGGTGTGAATCCCTATCAGTTGAGCTCCATGGCCCCACCCAGCTTCAATCCCTTATCCCATGTCCCGCTCTGGGAATGAGCTGAGAAGCTCTTTTCCCTAGATAGTGTTTACAGACGGTTGTAAAAACCCACTGTTTATTGATATCACAAGTATGTGGTGTGCCCTAGTAGTATGGCATAGTTAGCGCCACTGCAGTGTTAACTAACAGGTGCCAGTATGACTGTGGATCTGATTAAAACGAACATTCTCAGCCGGCCACGATGGCTCATGCCTGTAATCCTAGCACTCTGGGAGGCTGAGGCAGGTGGATCACTTGAGCTCAGGAGTTGAAGACCAGATTGAGCAATAACGAGACCCCATCTCTACTAAAAACAAACTGAGGCAAGGGGATCACTTGAGCCCAAGAGTTTGAAGTTTCTGTAAGCTATGCCACAATGACACTCTCCTCTGGGTGGCCAGAGTAAGAAAAACCCAACATTCTGATTCTGGAGTACAGCCAGAGCTTCTGCATCTCTAACAAGCTCACAGGCAACGCTGATGTGCTGGTCCGAGGCCCACACTTGCAGAAGCAAGAGGGCAGGAGTCACACAAATGAATAAGAGTTTGCCACAGGGGTTTGAGGGCAGTGACAGAGTTCAGAATAGAACGTGAGCCCAGTACAGGCACCACCAGGCCCAGCTAATTGCCACGAGAATTCTGAACACTTTACACTGGAAGTCCTGAGAAAAAATGTCCTGAGGATGCCAACTGCCCATAACCTCCCCTGAGTGGGCAGCTGCGCTGGTTGGCACTACTGGACCCCAACCCCTCATTTCCTGTACCACGTGAGTCTAGTTCAAGACCAGCTCTGCTCTGTCATCTTTTCAAACCAGCATCTCTCATTAAGCTGGAGTTGTTGGGCTGAGGGTTTTGAGACAAGGGCTGAGGCCATGAAGCCCACTTGGGTCACCTGCAAACTAATGGTGTTCATAATGTAATAATTGTTAACATTTCTAAGTCTTTATTATGAGTCTTGCTCTTGGCTAAATGCCATACATGAAATAATCCATGCTTAATTCTCACACTAACTCTTCAAAGTATGTGTAGATGGCCATTTAAAAGCATGAGTTCTGGGCCAGGTGTGGTGGCTCACACCTATAATCCTAGCACTCTGCAAGGCCCAGCCAGGTAGATCTCTTAAGCTCCGGAGTTTGAGGACAATGTGAGCAAGAGTGAAACTCCGTCTCCATTAAAAAGGAAAAAGCTGAGGCAAGAGGATGGCTTCAGCCCAAGAATTTGAGGTTGCTGTCAGCTATGACGACACAGCACTCTATGAAGAGCAAAAGAGTGAGACTTTTTCTCAAAGAAAATAAAAATAAAAATAAAAATAGACTGGGCTCAGTGGCTCATGTGTATAATCCTAGCACTCTGGGAGGCCAAGGCGGGTGAGTTGCTTGAGCTCAGGAGTTGGAGACCAGCCTGGGCAAAAGCAAGACTTGGTCTCTACTAAAAATAGAAAAACTGGCTCCGCACCTGTGGCTCAGTCTTTAGGGCATTGGCCACATACACTGGGGCTGCTAAACAACAGTGACAACAAAAAAAAAATAGACAGGCATTGTGGCAAGTGCCTGCAGTCCCAGCTGCTTGGAAGGCTGAAGCAAGTGCCTGTGAGCTGTGATGCCACAGCAGTCTACAAAGGGTAACATACTAAGACTTCGTCTCAAAAAAAAAAAAAAAAGGGCAGAGCCTGTGGCTCAATGGCCAGCTCCATATACTGAGGGTGGAGGTTTCGAACCCGGCCCCGGCCAAATTGTAACAAAAAAATAGCTGGGCGTTCTGGTGGGCGCCTGTACTCCCAGCTACTCAGGAGGCTGAAGCGAGAGAATCGCCTAAGCCAGGAGTTGGAGATTGCTGTGAGCTGTGATGCCACAGCACCCTACCAAGGGTGATAAAGTGACACTCTGTCTCTTAAAAAAAATGAAAAAACACAGGGCGGAGCCTATGGCTCAGCGAGTAGGGCACCGGCCCCATACACGGAAGGTGGCGGGTTCAAACCGGGCCTTGGCCGAACCACAAAACAAAAAAATAGCCAGGCATTGTGGTGGGTGCCTGTGGTCCCAGCTACTTGGAAGGCTGAGGCAAGAGAATCACCTAAGCCCAGGAGTTGGAGGTTGCTGTGAGCTGTGTGACTCCACGGCACTCTACCAGGGGTGATAAAGTGAAACTCTGTCTCTACAAAAACAAAAACAAAAAACTGAGGCAGAAGGATGGCTTGAGCCCAAGAGTTTGAGGTTGCTATGAACTATGATGCTACAGCATTCTACCCAAGGCTACAGCTTGAGACTGTGTCTCAAAAAAAAAAAAAAAATTAATAAATAAAAGAGCACAAGCTCTGGAGCTGCACAGTCTAAGCTTGAATCCTTGCTGGGCTACTTTCTAGCTATGTGACTTCGGGCATATTACTTAACCTCTCTGTGCCTCCACACTCTCATCTCTAAATGGGGATGAGATGGTATGAAGGTATGATGGTTAGTTGAACTACTATAAAACAAAGCAGTGCTAGGCATTCAATAATATTGTGGTTATCATCACCCTTAGCCTTATAAAGGGGACTGGGGCTCAAAAAGTTAAGCAACTTGCCCATATCACACAGCTAGCAAAAGGCAGAACTGACTTGTAAACCAGGGAGAAGCAGTAACTGTGATGTGGGTGGCAGACAGAGGGAGGTGCAGGGAGAAGCTAATGCCTTCCTCACCACCTTCCATCTCCAGCGCCCACCAGCCTGGCAGCAGGTGCCACTACAGCTTTCCTCAGATTCCTGGGAACTTGCTAACCTCTTCTAGAGCCTTCCTGCATGGGTTTCTGTTACTTTTGACCAGAAACAGGCCTGACATAACACAGACCCTTTCCTGTTGGGAGTAGGGAGAGCAAGGGGCATCACCTGCTGCCTTGGTGGGGAAGTGCAGTGTCAACACGGTGGGGCTGGAGCCACAGCCTAGTGCGGAGAATTGCAGAGTGCAGGCATGCTTGGGAACTGCCGCCAACCCATAGGCTAGAAGCAGAGGACCAATGAAGACAGCTCAGTAACCATGGCTAACAATTATAGGCACCTGCAAGGGCGTTGGACACTCTGAAGTATTTTACAGTTTATTCAGTTTAATCCTTATAAAAACTGCATGAAGTAGTGAGGTTATGTAAGGGGACAGGCTGGTTTTCTTGGGATAGTCACACTAAAGTATTAAGTACTAAAAAGACAAAAAAAAATCTAAAACTTACTTTTTTTCCTTTTTTTTCTTTTGAGCCTACTCTAACCTCAAACTCCTAGATCAGCGGTTCTCAACCTGTGAGGCGTGGCCCACAGGAACTGTATTAAAGGGCCGCAGCATTAGGAAGGTTGAGAGCCACTGTCCTAGATGCAAACAATCCTCCCACCTCAGGCGGTGTCTGTGGCTCAGTGAGCAGGGCTCTGGCCTCATATACCGACAGTGGTGGGTTCAAACCCGGCCCCAGCCAAACTGCAACAACAACAAAAAAATGGGCAGCGCCTGTGGATCAAGGAGTAGGGCACAGGCCCCATATACCAGAGGTGTCGGGTTCAAACGCGGCCCCAGACAAAAACTGTAAAAAAAAAAAAAGAAAAGAAAAGAAAAGAATCCTCCCACCTCAGCCTCCCAAGGAACTGGGACTACAGACAGGTGCCACCACTCCTGGCTAATTTTCAACTAGCTTGAACCCAAGCTAGTCTTGAACTCCTGGTTCAGGCAACCCTCCCAAAATGCTGGGATTACGTGTGTGAGCCACCACACCTGGCCCCAACTTACTCGTAAATGGAGGGTGCCCAAAAAATGTATACACATTTTGAGAAAGGAAAGAACTGTGTTAAAATTGTAATACTCAATATATACCAACAACAAAAGATGAATATAAGTCATTTTGACTTCTGCAATTGCAACAGGTACTCAAAGTATATACATAATACATAGATGACATCTAACACAAACATTTTTTGCCCCAATATGTATACATAAATTTCTATATATTTATAAGTGATATAAATCTTATAAATTACAGGTATAACTTATGTATCTCTGAATATATATATAAATACTCAGATATATAAGTGGCATATATATTTATATATACCTTAAATGGTTTATACATATAAACAATTTTATATTTATTATATATATTCAAAGACAGAATAAGAGAATATAAGGTGAACTGGCAACACATAAAAATTGATAATTCTGGATAAAGGGTATATGGGAGTGGTTCTCAACTTTCCTAATGCCGCAGCTCTTTAATACAGTTCCTGTGGGTTGTGACCCACAGGTTGAGAACCGCTGGTATATGGAAACTTCTTGTACTACACTTGCAACTTTCCTGTAAGTTTAAAATTATAGCAAAATTACAAAGATATAAAAACACACGTGGGATAAGTTTGTTTTTTTTTTTTGTAGAGACAGAGTCTCACTTTATCGCCCTTGGTAGAGGGCTGTGGCATCACACAGTTCACAGCAACCTCCAATTCCTGGGCTCAAGCGAGTCTCTTGCCTCAGCCTCCCAAGTAGCTGGGACTACAGGTGCTTGTCACAACGCCCGGCCCTTTTTTGGTTGCAGTCGTCATTGTTGTTTAGTGGACCCGGGCTGGATTCGAATTCGCCAGCTCAGGTGTACGTGGCTGGCGCCCTAGCCCATTGAGCCACAGGCGCAGAGCCAGGGATAAGTGTTTTTAAAAACTTAAAAATAGGCCCATAGCTGGGCGTTGTGGCGGGTGCCTGTAGTCCCAGCTACTCGGGAGGCTGAGGCAAGAGAATCGCCTGAGCCCAGGAGTTGGAGGTTGCTGTGAGCTGTGTGACGCCACGGCACTCTAACAAGGGTGATAAAGTGAGATTCTGTCTCTACAAAAAAAAAAAAAAAAAGGCCTAGAGCGATGGCTCACACCTATAATCCTAACGCTCTGGGAGGTCATGGCAGGTGGATTGCTTGAGTCAGGAGTTTTTTGGTTTTTTTTTTTTGTACAGAGTCTCACTTTATCGCCCTCGGTAGAGTGCCATGGCATCACAGCTCACAGCAACCTCAAACTCTTGGGCTTAAGCGATTCTCTTGCCTCAGCCTTCCGAGTAGCTGGGACTACAGGTGCCCACCACAGCGCCTGGCTATTATTTTGTTGCAGTTGTTATTG
>CAUYRH010071653.1:0-32382 GCA_963574655.1 Perodicticus potto
TGCGGTTGTGGGGTGTTGGTGGGTTAAAAACCACCCCAGTGCCAACAAAGCAAAAAAAAAAAAAAAAAAAAAAAAAAAAAAACTCAAAACAAAACAAAAAAAGGTGTTATGAGACTACTCCAAAAAAAATTTTTTATTCAATGTGTCAAACTTACAAAGATTAACAAAGGACCAGAAGTTTATCAAAGCTTTTCAATGAATTTTATTTCTCTTAACACACAATCCTTTAAAATCTCCAGGAGGGCTTCCACAGTGTTAATATGGATATTACAGAAATGGATAGTGTCTTTTTTTCTTTTTGAGACAGAGTCTCATTTTGTCACCCTCAGTAGAGTGCTCTGGTGTCACAGCTCACAGCAACCTCAACCGTTTGGGCTCAAGCGATTCTCTTGGGTCAGCCTCCCAAGTACCTGTGACTACAGGTGGCTGGCTGTTTTTAGACATGGAGGTCTCACTCTTGCTCAGGCTGGTCTCGAACCCATGAGCTTAAGCAATCCACCCACTTCGGCCTCCCAGAGTGCTAGGATTATAGGCAGGATTATAGGCGTGAGCCACCGCCCCCACCTGGATATTGTCTTTTTAAATGTCCTTTTTGCTCTTGTCTCCAATTGCAAAGGAAACAGGATGTTCTAATGACAAAGTTAATAAAAATATTCATTATCATTTCCATGGCCTGTTTTGTTTGTTTGGTTTTGTTTTTTAGGATTGATGAAAGAGCCCCCTGAAGCAGCCAATGCCACCACCACACAAACAAATCAATATGCTTGCACATGAATGTTGGAAATAATTTAGGCCCTGAGATAGCAAATTCACACCTCCAACTGGAAAAGGATCACCACATTAAATGGAATTATCCCTTATTAGAAATGAATATGTAGAGATTATAGGATAATCAAACATTCTCAGCTCGTAATGTATCTGATCATATTTCCCATGCAGAATTTATCTGAAAGAGGTTTAATATCTTAATTAAGATTAATTAAGGATTTTTTATATACTTAGATTGGAGAAATTTTAATCTAGTAAGATTAAGAGAAATTCTAATTTTCAGTAAAATCTCAGTAGACTTTCAATACCCATAAATAATATAATTTAGCATGCAAAATCTTTAACTTTTTTTGCTGTGAAATTTTGCAATTTTTCTACCTTTTATTAAGCGAAAATTGTTTTATATTAAGTCCTACATGAATAAATGGTGTCTCTAGGTGATACGAGAATGGAAAAATTATGTTATAAAAAATAAAAATGCAGTTTTGCCCAGTGTACTGACAGTTGTGTATTACCATTTTTTATTTGTTTTGCAAAGCTGTGTGAGTAAAACGTTATCAATGTAATGAAATTAGATACAAGGTCTGACAAATAATATCACTATGGTTACCTTTGAAGTCCTCCCCTTAGGCAGCAATGCACTAACACCAGTGCCTAGTCTATCCTTCAAAGTAATTTTAGAACTATTTTTCTGCAATAACCATCAGAGTTGCTGTCATATGAGGTCTGATAATTAAGTTCGAGAACATGCCACCGTGTGATGACTTTGGCACCACTGCATGCACAACTTGAGAAAGTTTCCTAACCTTGGAATATCAGTGCCTCATCGCTGAGTGGTATTCACTATTGTTTTCGCAGGTTTTTGTGTGCTGTATGACAACAGCTTTGACGATCGTTCTGGAAAAAGAATTTTAAAACTGCTTTGAAGGGTGGATGAGGCACTGGCTTTGGTGCAAGTCTTCCAAGGGGAGTACTTAGAAAGGAATGGTAGTGATATTAAACAATGAAGTGTGCAGCACTTTTTCTAAGATGATTTTGCAAACTTAATTGTAGACCTTGTTCTATGCCACACTATCCTACGCTATAATATGACAATAATATGGGCTATATGCTGCCAGATTAATTTCCACTAGAATTTTTCAATGTATCACATAATATTTTTAGTACAGAATTTATGTAATACCATTAGCATGCAACATTTATAATCTCATATATGACTTATGTGGTTTAAAATTTATTATTTTTAAAGATCTACAATTATTTATTCTACATGGTTATATATTTATTTATGGGGCTTTCTATATTTTAATGGAAATTTTTGACACATTTCACAAGGATGGATTTAGAGTAAGCAATTGATAGAAACTTGAGACTTTTATTCAGTCTTAGAAATATAATTTAACCATCCTATACAGATAAAAATTATGCGCATCACTGAAGAAGAAAATCCAGAAATTTAATTAATTTTCACATTTCTCACTGGTTAAAGAGATGTTTTATCATATTAAATTAAAATTTCCATATTAAAAGTTAATTTCCTTTCTTTTAATTCTGTCTGTACCAGAAATAGGAAAAACGAGAACCCAACTATTCAGTTATATTCACTAGTAGATTTTGGAGTTTTGATCAATTGCCAATCACCGAACAATTCTAAGTATTTTCACAAATTTTATCTCATGTGTTCTTTAGAGTCCCTCTGTATGGAAAGGAAGTGCTGTAATTTTTTTTTGGTTTTTAGATACTTAAACTTGAAATCAAAGGAAAACGTGTGTTTGTCCGGCTAGTGGTGCAGGTGGGCACCTAACCTGGTTCTCTTGTCCACATAACTGTTTTCATACTTGTCAATGTAGTTTATCTCATACTTCGGGTAATTGGCTATCATTACCATGCTAACTCAGCACAGCACAAAAGTCCAGAGTTCTAACACTTGTGAACTTTATGTGTACTTAACATTTTGTACTTTGTATCAAATTTGAGGCTTTCTAATATCTATACAATTTTATCTGTTCAGGCTTTAGTGCTTCAGACTTTTGTTCTAGAGCACAACCTCTTGCTAATTCCATAAGGATGCATGATGTGATTATAATTTGTTTATAATGTGCTACAGCTGAGCTATTGATCATTATTGTTTGCTCCTAGACATAAATAATCAAAATTATGAATACGATGACCTATCAAGAATATCAGAAGTGACTCCTACATTGATAAAAAGGTGACTAGGTTAGATTTAGATAACTTCTAAACTATCCTTCCAACTCTAAGATTGTAAATCTACAAGATGTTAGATTTGCAATATTCTTTAATCAATCCTTCAATAAAACTTGCATTAACAAATTTCGAAAGCATTTTCCAAGGATTAAGTTGAGTTTTTTATACTATTGATTTTTATTTCCAATAGAAATGTGTATACTTAAAATATTTAATCTCCATTTATTGTCCTGACTTGGAAACATTAACAGATCCTGCTAGAGGGTGGAACAAACTTCTACACTACAGTAAATCAATAATAAACCCATTAAAGAGATCCTTTTTTTTATGTCTTTCAAATTAATTGTGAGATTTTCTCTGTAATAATTATTCTTGTATCATAGAAGAGGCATATATCAACTCAAGGACTAATTTTCACCACCAACAAGCCAAGTTAAATACTACTTGAATATGCCCTTGAGTTATCTTCCAGCTAATACGTACTTATTAACTGCCTTTATTAGTGTGTTTTTATCAGTCATTTTCTAATGCTGTTGTTCAGTATTCTTGGGAGTTATTTAAGCCAAATGAGAAGAAAAACACTTTTGTCAAATAAAAACAAGATATTTTCTTATTCAGAAGGCACATTATAGAGATGTACATGACAACATTAGTGACTAGAAAAAGGTCTATAGTTTCATTACCAAATTGTTGCATATCTGCTGTCTTTATCACGAAATTGATAGTTCTAAGACTATCAGAAAGAGGGTGACCACTATGATAATTTTGCATGGGTTGTTACAAACATAGAGAAAGGTATTTTTGTCTCAATTTTCTTCAAAGACTTTAGGAGAAAAGACAGTGTTAAATTGAAAATGAGCAAGCAAGCCAGAAAATAATCTTTAAGTCTATCACAGATGCATCTTTCCTTTCAAAGGCTATTTGCCAAAATTAATCAGGTTTACCTAAAATATTTGTTATAATAATTTATTATTGACTAGAAAAGTTGAGCAATTGGAGTCATTGGTAGAGGAAGATTTTTCCCATCCCTGTCACCTTGGAAAACAATGTGAGAATTGGATAGAAAATCACAGTTCAATACCAACTTTAGTTGGCCCAAGATAGGTACTTACTATGTATTAGTTGAATAAAGAAATAAATTAATCAACTTAATAATGTATTGGAATTCTTGATTAATCAAAATATCTTAGCTTCCATTCCATTCTATTTTTCAGTAGCATATCAATTTTACTTCTAACTCATGGTTGTGTTTGTGTGAAAAGTATCTGCTACATAAAAGGCATCTCACTATGGGCCAGAGAGGACACAAAAATGAGTAAGACACAGTTCTTGACCTCAAGGAACTTACCAAATAGCACTTTTTTCTTTTATGAGAAGTAATTTACCTGAAAAACAAGTCAAATTCTATTGTAAAGTAAAATAGCTGTTGTAATTGCAAGGTGGACATTCTGGAACTATGCGTTTTCAGCATATGTTTCTTTTGTGAGTTCAGTGCTATCAAATAGAATATTCCATATTTACTTTGAAATGAGAACCTTCAATGCATTGTCCACATTTGGAAATTAATTTGCATATAGGGCCACCTGGTTTCCCAAGGCCAGATGTATACTGACTACATGCCAATTAATGTTTAGAGCCCATGGAATTAATTAGTACTATTACCTCTGGCATGATTGTGGGGTAAAAAAAAAGTCCTTGCCCTAAATAAACTTCATCTCCTGCCTTTATCCAGCTTTTGTAAGCTACCAATGTGAAGTTGTTTTGAGTGTCTGATTTGAATGATTGAGAAAGGCCAGTGAACTCCAAGGTTTCTTCCTGCTTCATATTTTGAGACAGGAATGTGTCCATACTTATTTCTTGCATAAACCCACAGGCAGACTATTATTTGCAACTAACCCTCTTCTAATTGTGCCCTCTGCATTAATATGAATGGCTCAGTTTATTAAGGCTTGATTCATATCATTGTCCCAAAGCATCACTCCTAGCCTCACATCAGTGTGACTATGGGCCTCAAGTTTGTCTCTGTACACTTGTAGAGAAACATTTTAAAACCCAAACACCACTTCCTGGACACATAAACACAAATGCACACAAAGACACCAATGAGCATTATTTCTTCTTTGAGTTAATCAAATGTAGAGACTTGGCTAGGAACTAAATTCAACATCCTGGGAGGAATTTCTGGCCCCTGGAACACACAAAAAAGACTATTTATTCACATGAACAGGAAACTGAGTACCCAGAAAATTAAATTACAAGCAATAGTTCACCATTTATCACTGTTCACCTTGAACCTTTGTTTTCTGTTTCCCTTGTATTCTTCCTGGGTTATTTTCTCACTTGGATGAAAACAAACATAAAAACAGGGAATACAGATATAATGTAATATTTTTCTAATGTTTTCAATTAAGCAGCAGCTGCTGTTACCAAGCTATCATTGCTGTTGCTGTGGGGATTGTGTGTGTGTGTGTGGATGCAGGGCTGGTTACTTTAACATGCTCATCCCATCGTTACAGCCATCACACAGCAGCTCTGTTAACTTTGCTCATCTCATAGGTCCCTCAACGCAGCACCATCCTGTCTACTGAATCTGCCTGTGGTTGCTAGTTCAAGGTCTCTTGATCTGAAACTAGTTAATATTCCCATGAGGCAGATGAGACTTACAAAGAGAATCCAAGAATTATGCATTTTAAGACCCACTGAATTGGCTATGCTCCCTTAGTTTTCCCACTATAACTATGAACAAGCTAGTCAGAAGGCACCTGAGCTGAAGGGAGTGCCAGCTTCCCAGCGGGCATGACAGGCACATAGGACCACCTTTCAGTGATGAGCCGGTCAGAGAGCAAACAACATTCCAGAGCTAAATCTCACAGATCCATCTCCTAGTGCCATGGCTGCCATAGCAGAAGTGATGGAAAGAGACTTTGCCGAGGAAATGAGCTCATTCACTAAGTATCCTCTTACTACCAAGCTTTTCGGTTTCTTTGAAAAGGGGACTAATTTTCTCTCCACTCTCAAGCCCTTGGCTCCCTCCCAATCTATGCCTCTAAAATGCAAAGTAGCACATTACTACATTCATGAATGTAATATGGGCTTATTTTTCATAAACAAATCCCTCAACTTACGTCAAAATCTAAAAAGGGGCATCTCTTGTTTGCCCCACAGTGATGTGAATCTGGCCCTGGGCTTTGAGGATGCGTCTTATATCTTTCAGCTTTGATATCTGTGATCTGCTTGATTCTATCCTTCAGCTGAACAGTGAAACTGATGTAAAGCTTCAAGTCCACTACCAGGATGTGGCATCACAGATTTTCTACTGGAAGTCTTTTTGCAGCCAGATGCCTTCTCACTGAGAACAGGAGTTCTATCTTACTCTCCTTTCTGTGTCCTGTGGTGTCAGCATATACTAAATGCTCAATAAACACCCTTATTGTGAGATATTGGAGAAGAGAATGACAAGCCCAGCCTGCCCTGTCTGTCCCACCTTTATCTGGGGCCACAGAGAGTGACAGCACTCTGGGCTCCTTAGCCTTCGTCCTAGTGGTTTAAAAATAGCTCCTGTCCAGAGTTTTCTTTCTGTTTCAAAGCAGAGCACTTAAAGGCCTAATATAATTTTATCCCCAGAATAAATCTTGTGCCTATGAATATTTTGTGGACAACTGGCCTTTTCTAAGCTGGTTACTGACATGGCAGGGTCTAGAACTTAGGTCTCCTGATCATGCAGTGGGCTGTGAGTGAGAAATTAACCCAGGGGAGACACTTTCCTGGGGGTTGTTTCTGAAGAATAGTTGATTACTTTTTCTGACTAAGGTAGTGGGGATTTTTTGCCCCACTACACTATTTTGTTATTTCTTCATAATATTCGTATATTTTTCTTTAGTTTATATTAAATTCCCCATCAGCTTTCATCTAGGGGTGAAATTACCCTTTTGAAGAACCAGCGTTTCTGAGATTACATAGCTGATCGCTGGGTGCCCCTTTCCAGCAAATTACGTGCTTGGGCCAAGTGGAGTGATCTCTTATAAAACTCATCATGAAATATCCCAATGATGGGAAAATTGATTCATAAACCATGAGCATTCAGTTTCTGCAAGTACTTTTTTTGTTATTAATTAAGGATAAGTTAAAAAATAAAATAATAATAATATAAGACATGATCACTTGCTGAACACTCAATATATTATAGCAATTGCTCTTTATATGTATTTACATTTCTTTTTAAATCTTGATAAAATTTTCTAGCCAGGGTTTCCTTATCTATTTGCCAAATACTTGTTGAGCGGGTACTATAATCCAGACACTGTTCAAGAGCTAGGTCATAAAGATTAAATCTCAGCCAGGATTAAGCTCCTAGGAGATTAATTGAATAGCCTGAGGTGTTTCTCCACAGTGTAATATTGTACAGCTCTAACAAGAAATGGGAAACATCTTCACATTCTTATGGGGCTAATCTTCAGCCTGTGTTGTTAAGCAAAAAAGCACAAGTTGGATCAAAGTGCTTACAATATTTGTATAGTATTTATAACTTAGACATTATTGTACCTGAAGGGTGTGTGTGCGTGTGTGTTTTTCTCTTTCTTTGTTTAAAACATAGAAAGGATACATCAAAACAAAAAAAGGAAAGAAAGGAAAGATTCCTTAGAACTGGAAGAGGTATGGAGTGAGGGAAAGAGAGTAGGAATGGGAATTGCTCTTTTTGATCATATTCCTTGTTTTGCAGATTTATAAAAGGAGGAAATCACCCCTAGAAGGGTTACTATCAAGCAGAAGAGCAGGAAGAAGTATGAAAAACAGAGCTAAAATCCAGTAAACAATATGCATAAAATCCAGTAAAATAATATGCGTAGTCCTTATTCAGAATAATATAGATATTAATTATTAGTTGTACTATATTAAATTAATTTTATTTTTATAGATGTATGAATTTTCAATTAACATTTTCTGAGAGATATCAAGGATGGTGAACCACAGACACACAATCATCCAGATGAGCTGGAAATTTGAAATTTGATTATTGAGATGAACGAAAACAAATGGCCAAGTGCATGGCGGAACAGAAGGTAGCCAGCACAAAGGTCAGTCTGAAGAATGTCTGCTAGGACACAGTGCAAAGAACAAGGAGACACAAAAATAGTAGAAGACAATTTAAAAGTCATGCCGAGCATACCCAGAAATCTCCACTTCCTTTAGCAAAGAGTTCCAAAGAGATGAGTAGAAGCAGCTGGTCAGAGGAAAGTCACACTTGAACCTACAATAAGCCAATAGTCACCGCACTGAAAAGAGACAGACTGACACTGATAGGGCTTCTCCAGCTCCGGAAATGAAGAACGGGAAGACCCACTCAGGTGAATCAGGAGGAGACTCAGAACTTCAATCCAGGATAGAGTTTGCGGAAGGGGAACACACACACACACACACACGTGCATTTGCACCTACACGCACAGTGCATATAACCACACATTCCCTCATGCACAACAGATAATGCACAAGGAAAAGGAGCTCACTATTCATGCTGGCCCTTTACCGCAAGAGCAAAAGAGCAAGTCTTGGTCACTGGCCTATGGTCTCACCATAGAGTACAGCATAAAACCTGCAATCCAGCAGGAAATAAGTACATGTTTATTATGGGAAATGAGCATAAAAACAAGAGGCTGGAGCTCTGAAGACACCTGCCACTGTGGCGCACAGGGGAGGTGCGCCACTGAGGGTCAGGAGCCTGAGTGTCGGGCTCTACCTTCCCATCAGGTAGCTGTATGACTTTGAGAAATTCTTAAAGCTTGTCAAATTCCCAGTTTTTGCCTATAAAGGCAAAAGTTAAATTTGATAATCTCTGAGGCCCCCTCTAGCTTTATCATTCCATCTTCAGTGAAGCTGCTCTAGTCATGAAATTGTGTCCACTCGTGAAGCTGTTTAGTATGGTTTGGATCATGCTTTCTTCAAATTTCAAGGAATTTTCTACTTTCTTACTTTACTGGATGAACAACCGATCTCGTTCCTGGCTGACCCTTGTTAGCTAAGTGTCAAGCTTTTTCCCTCAAGATTCTATGCTGGAAAAATGTCTTTATCTTATACAACATGAAGATTTTTCTACTGACAGGAGATTTCCATAAAACAAATGCGGGTTTGAGTAACACGGTGTTTTCACGTGCTGGCTACAAGGCCCAGTCAGTCACAGAGCAAGGCCATTGCTCCCCGCGCCCTAAACTATGCATTAAGAACCTCCAACCCCCACCTTTGGTGGCATTTCCATCTATTTATGATCCCAGGTGTAGAGGCACAACGGCATGCTACCTTCAAAGGGCCGTATTTCACGCTGATATGATACTATGGGGATAGAGAAAATGATTGAATGATTGCTTACTTGAGCACCTTCTATGTACCAGACACTTTCATAATGAAATCCTTCAGCAGCTCTAGGAGGTGTTATTTCTTCTTTACAGGTACTGAAATTAAAGGTCAGAATACTAGTCATTTGGCCAACCCAAATCTTTACTCTGTTCTGTCTTCTCAGAGCTACAAAATTGCAGCTTCTCCTCCTAGTAATAATTCCTGGGAGTGGAGCTCTGATTTTTAACACTTAGGAGTGATGCATTTTGGAAAGAGCAAAGCTCTGGACTTTCACGAAAACAACTTCCTCTGGTGTAGTTTCTTACCATTAACAATATCATAGCTTGACTATCACTTAAGAAGTTTTGTTTTCCTAATATCAAAATGGCATTTCACATAACGAGATGAGCATTGCATTTTTGCAATCAAATAAACCTAGAGACCACTTTCCTCCTAATCTGTAGGTGTAGAGCAAAGACTAGACAGAGTCCCTGTAGAAACATTTTTGCACAATCAATGCTCCTACGCCTAGTTTTCTATTTTCTGAATAATCTTTCAACTTGCGGATCCAGTCCCCATTCTTTTATTTTAAGAGCTGTTGAAACAATGTGGTCACTGGCCTCTGCTTCTGATTTCTTCACCATGGACCTTGTTTCATCAACATGGTAGATTAGAGACGCTTTTTGTTTTAAAATTGAACATTCCCTTCTGACACTTTGATGTGCGATGCTATTTGGTGGCTGATTAACGTGTCCTAGGCATTTAATACAGGCCAGAAGCAGGTTAGAGTTAGCACTCAGCATCCTCCAGAAGATGATCTTAAATTTTTGTCTATGTTGGTGAAACAGAAGTGCAAACAGGTCAGGCTACATTTCTTAGCAGCAGAAAGACATTAAAAGAGGTTTTCAAAGTTACCTCACCTTTAATAAAATGAAGTCATCTTATATATTAATATATTAATATTACAGCCAGGTTTAAACTCTTGTAGACCAAGCTTTACTTAATGGTTAAATCAAATTGAATCTTAGATTTTATGAGTGATGAAACGACGATAAAACGGGTCTGGTCAGTAAAGATAATAACGTGATTCAGTACTTTGGATGTAAGTGTTTAAGGTTTCCATGATAAAACTGTAATTTTATACCCCAAAGTGTGTTAATAACATTAAGTGAGGTAATAGGCAAAGTGCATTGACAATGCAATGCCCACAGGACCACAGTAATAGAAATAATTTATAATGTATCAGCAATAAAATCTTTAATGTTATCTCAATCCAGGCCAGGCGCCATAACTAGGGTTTCCTATTACACATGTACCCTTTCCTTCCCCTGCCATGGGCACAAGTGTTAACCTAAAATAATTAAGAAAATGGTTTTGAGAGTGCAGAAACCTTTCACGGTTATGGACATAATGACTCTCCTTTAACTATTTCCACCCCGATCCATTCATGTTTGATTGATAGAACTTATTCCAAAGTTAATAAGTAAGCATTTCTAAAAATAATCCCGAAAGTCATTTTAATTCTTGGTTTTCTGTATTTAAAATAGGACCGCCTCTCAGTTTTTAAATTAAATAAGGAAATATTTTTCAAAGACAACAGCCATTTATCTGTATGACTGTGCAAATATTTTATTTTGTAAAATCTTGACTCAATGGTTTTATGGTTCAGAAACAAACTCTCACATTTTATCTTTTCTGAATCATCCTATAAAGAATATTTTTCAAATGTTTGGAAATTAAAACAATTTTATTGGATGACTCTACTCACTATAATTCTGATGCATTACATGCCTAGGTGTATTTCCTTCTCTCTTTACTTACATGGGAACACACAGGACAAAGTCCATATTGGAAAGAGTTCATTCATAAAGTACATACCGTTTCATAGGACAGCTGTTTTCCACATGGTTTTAAAGTATGTGTAATAATAGGGGGCAACTTAGAATCAGCTCCTACAATTTCATCCTGTTTTTTTAGATCTTATTCTAAATATTTGGCTCATTGTCTCTAAAAAATCCTTGGGAAAAGCCGGTTATTCCATGCATTCAAAGTAAGGATAACAATGACAGTGATTATCATACAGCTTACATTTATTTAGTTTACCGGAGGCCCACTTTAAATAACGTTAGAAATTAGTTTCTTTCTTTCATGTTTTTGTTTTTAATTGAATCATAGCTGTGTACATTAGTGCAATCATGGGGTACAATGTGCTGGTTTCATATACAATCTGAAATATTTTCAACCAACTGTTTGACATAACCTTCATGGGATTTTCTTGGTTATTGTATGAAAACATTGGTATTCTGCATTTAGTAAGTTTCACCTGTACCCTTCTAAGATGCACCTTAAGTGTGATCCCACCATTTACCCTCCCTCCACCTCTCCTCCCCCTCCCCTCCCCTTTTTGGGTTTTTTTTTTTTTAAGAAATTATTTTTATTTTATAACAACTCCATCATCATCCCCCTTTTACTCCAGAAGCAACTGAGAGAAGGAGAAACTTAAATTACTGCACTTCACTAGGGGAATGGGGATGTCCAGAACTAGAGCTGATGTTCTTGAATCGTCTACTTCCCTGCCAACCAGTCTCTAACAAAGCTATCCTTGAGTTCTCTGTGTTAAGTTTATTTTTTATTTTTCACATGTGGTCCTTGTATCTAAAGATCACAGAAGTAGCTTTTGCAGATGCCATTCGTAGCCGGAAATTCACAGCATTTCTGGATATTTGTTTGCCTATTGATTATCTGCAAGGGATGAAATGTACAGTAAGGACGTGGAAGATCAGAGGGAGATTTGCAGAAACCAGTGCTATCAGCTTTCTTGGTACCCTGGCCCTATAAAATTCTTTTATTTCCAAGAGCCTTCAGGTGCAACCCAAGTGCAGGGGCTGAGCCTGTTTTGGGGTGAGGGGAGGGGGCATCAGAAATACAAAGTCAATTGCTTGGATAGTTTTGCACTAAGTTCACTTTCCAAGAAAGTTTTCTCAGCTCTTACTTAATGGGTCCCACTCTCACCCCGCCACGTGCCCCAGTCCCAGGAGAGAAGAATCACACTTTCATCAGATGCTAAGTTTCTGTGTGGAGAGCTTCCCTGTAACTCTGTTTCTACAAGACAGCAGTTCTGTACTCTCATACTGGTTTCTCATGCCTGGAGGACAGAAATTCAGTTCCTGGAACTAGAGACTGAAATATATCTTATTTTTTATTTTTATTTTTTGCAGTTTTTGGCCGGAGCCGGATTTGAACCTGCCACCTCTGGTATATGGGGCTGGCGCCCTACTCCTTGAGCCACAGGTGCTTCCCTAGAGACTGAAGTCTTGCTGCCTGTTGCAAGTGTCTCCAATTGCTGCATCTGGATCTCTTGTATGGAGGTTTGCATGTTGTCTGAAGAAGTGACGATAATAATAACAGCTTCCTTTTCTGATTTGATTTTATGCCTCCTCTTGTATCTCAATGGTCTCTTCTCTTTAGTCTATAGTAGGGCCTTCCTCTGGACGGCGGAAGGATGAGAGACAGGGCCTAACAGACTTCAGTTCCTCTACAGACAGAGATTGATCTTAGAGGAGTCAAGCGAACTTAGTTTTGGTCAGACGCATGACCGAAACTCGGGCCTGCCACGCACTGGCTGAAGGATCTTGGTTAACTCTGAATCTTAGTTACTGTATCCTTAAAGTATGAATAATAATACTCACCTTTGAGGGGTGCTTTGAGGTTAACACGTTTGGTGACTTCATCATATGGCCCTGCTTCTTTTTCTACAGTTTCCTGGTTCTCCCAGCCTGACTCCGTCTTTCAGCAACTGAGCTCTTAGGCGTTGTTATAGAACGAACCCCCTTCTCTGTAGAGGTAGAGATTCTAAGCTCCCTCCAGCATAGCTCTGGATTCTGCAGCCATAGGTAGTAAAAGCTCAGGCCACGTGACCTGTTCATAAGGCTCATCGGAAGGAAACTATCAACGTGGGAAACTAAAATGAACACAGTGAATATTTCATAGGAATGGCCTATTTTCAAAATATTGTAGCCCATGCGGTGCCTGTGGCTCAGTGAGTAGGGCACGGGTCCTGTATACCTAGGGTGGCGGGTTCAAACCCAGCCCCGGCCAAACTGTAACAAAAAAATAGCCTTGCATTGTGGCGGGTGCCTACTCGGGAGGCTGAGGCAAGAGAATCACCTAAGCCCAGGAGTTGGAGGTTGCTGTGAGCTGTGGTGCCACAACACTCTACTGAGGGTGATAAAATGAGACTTTGTCTCTCAAAAAAAAAAAAATGTTGTGGCCCAAAAAGAAGCTCAAAGTGTTGACTGGTAAAAACCGTATGTTCACTACCCAGTGGCTCCCCCACCCCTGCATTGATTCAAGCTTCTAGGAAACTCGTAAGCAAGTTTAGAGAGGATGTTGTGTGGTTTCAGAACTGAAAACCTCTCACCACACATCAATTGGAGCTGATTATTGTCTGTCTCCATCTAATTTATCTTGCCTGAAGATGTATCTACTGAGAAAACTTCACCCATCAGCCTGGGAGTACCTGCTGCAGTTTCTGAGCCAGCTGAAGAGAAGCTGGGAGCTTGTCAGGAGACTCAGCAACCCCATTTTGTAGGTTTCAGAGTGAAAACTGGCCAAGGTCTTGGCAAGGCTGTGCTGAAAGGTCCAGGTTGCAGCTTGCTACTGTTCTACACCGTAGCCATTTGCCAGCTGGGCTTTGGCTCAGATTCTCTGAATCGTTAACCTATGTGAATTTACTGGAGAAAGCCTTGAGAAACGGGGATGAAAAAGCATGGAGTTTTGCTTTTGTGTTCATCTTTCTATTCTTCTGTGGTCATGGAGTGCAGTTGTGTAGATTGTCACTGCATGGCATGAAGGCATGCCCTACACATGGGCTATTTTTGTGAATGATGCTCATTGGAACTGGCCGGTACACAGCCTGCTCAATGGTGCATGATGGTCTAATTGGCTCCAAGACAGTTTCTGGTACAGAAGTAGGTGCTATCAAAGACATTTTGAATGGTACTCCACTTACGGATTGAGTTTCACAAACTGACCACCTGATACCAATAGTTGCTTAAATTATGTCTGAATTTTTCAGATCCTCTGGACATTTTTTCATGTGCTAGCTCTGTTTTCTCATGCAAATATCTGCTCCATTTGGGTGGTTTCTTGCTTCTTCCAGGCTCACCTTACCCTAAGCCCAGCCTACCTCATTGCTGAACTGACTCCGATCACAAGATCTACCCCTGAATTTACCTGAGGGATCTGACAATGCAGGTTGGCAAAAAATACATTATTTGATGTCAACATAAAGATAATAGATGCATCATCAAATAGCTATCTGTCCAAAGAAGAGACAGTCAGGGATTTCTGGAATCTGAGACTACTTTGAGTGTTCCGGACAGCAACAAGCTGTGAGGCAATATCACTTAGGAAGATGTGTGTTGTGGAACATGAACTTTCATTCAACTCTGACACCACCCGACACTACCTGTAGGATTAGAAAAATTTGGAGTTGAGGTTTTCTTTCCTCCCTCGTTGTTTTTCTTCTTGTTCTAAGTTTTGTATCCAAAATTCTGATCTATTCGATCTATTTTCTTCATAGTTAGAAATGAGAATCTTTTACAGTTCCAATAAATGCCACCTGCATTCCAATTCTTAAGGCGCATTTCATGTTCTCGCTGCTCTGGCTGTTTATCCTGACAGACAACACAGTGCTTGATCTGTCTTTTCAGGTTGCTCAGACTAGCTAAGAAAAAGTAATAATCTTATCTTCTCAGAGCCCTGGGATATAAAAATAGCCCGGCTGTTTATTGCACCAGGCTATTAGGCCCAGGTATATCAGAGGAATGGAGAAAGTGGATTGTCACCTCCATGGCTGGATATGGTGGCCTCAAAGAAAGTAAGGAGTCATAGATGAAAGGGAGTGTGGCTCTACTCAGCCTTCCTTGGGAAGGTTGAAAGCTTCCACACTTAGGGTCTTATCAGTCTGAAAGTGGGGGGCAGAAGATAAACTTTAAAAATAAATGCTCCCAGAATGCCGAGTGTCAGTCCAGCCTCCTCCTCCACGTCTGGTCAGCAATGTGTTAAGTGAATTGAAACTGGATCGTAGGGAGACAGTCACAACCTGGTTATCAGTGGCAGTAAATGGAAGATAATAGCCCCACTGGAGAGTTATGAAATGGCTTGTCTTTGAGCTGCCAAAGTGTTTAGTCTCTCTTTTATTATGTTCACAGCAGTAATCCGATATGTCCTGACTTCTGTCATCTGTATGTAATGCTTATCAACTCTCTGTCAGTGATTCACCCTCTTGTCAGGGACAATTATTCCTCAAAGCGCCGAGGTTATGACTGGAAAGAAAATATGGAAGGTGCAGCGCATCACAGCAAGCAGCCGGCAGCTGACGTCAAAGGGAAGGGAAACATTGCTAATAAAGGGGAACAGAGGCGAAGCCTTGTTCTCTGTGTGCTCGGGGCACGGCTGGCGTGGCCGAGGTGGGATGGGCAGAAGACCCCTCTCTGGAAGCCACTTTAGTAATCCCTGATGGCGGCACGTGCTTCCCTCTGCCCTGGCACCTGTGTTCCCCTTTCCATTTTACATCTCCGTTTATGTGGACTTTGAACAAGGTCATTAAAGTGCATGTTTAGGGAAGAAAGTCAAACAGAAATTAGCCAGCACGGAGCTCTGTTTTACAACAGAGGGTAGGCGTTTGCTGCTTCGCGTTTAACACCCATTGCTCCAGAAACTCTATATACTTGGGGCATGTTTTAAAGGATCTCACGTCATTCTTGAGAAAGCAGCAAGGATTTGGCAGGGTTTAGAAGGAGCCAGATCAAAATTTAAAACCCAGAAAGGGAGGCTAGCTCAGTGTATCAAGAGGATTGAAGTTAAATATATTAAAAATAATAAAGTTTTAAAGTCTGATAGAATTTGTTCTGTATGTTGCTTCTGACACTTGGTGGTTGCGTGACCATGAACAAGCTGCCTAACGCCTCTGAGCCTAGCACCTTCTTGTAGAGGCTAAAATAGTTCCTGATAAGACCTGCCTCATAGTGTGATTGGAGAATAAAGCGATCATGTGTACAAAGTGGTTGGGCTAATGTGTAACAGTCACTATATGATAAATAGGAGTGTGTGAGCAGAAATGGGGTATCATTTAATCTCCTAGAGTCTCATTTCCTTACATGTACGTATTTCAAGGTCCCCTGACATAGCCAGAGCATCTGGATGAGGGGACAGTAACAAAGACAGGTGCTTTGGATTCATGCTCCATGGGCGGCTGTTAGCAGCCCTGCCTGGTCCACCCTGGATGCAGCATGGCTCTTGAGGACTCTGTTAATTGTATTACCGGAAGACAGAGATGGCAATTTCTTTTCCTTGTATTGGAACTATCATTTCTGCTAAGCAATCGGCTTGTACTTTGTTTAAAAATCCTGAGGATTGCCTAACTTCTCATGTTGTGCGATTTGCATGACTGCTGCAGAATTCGGAGCCAAATATGAGGCACGTTCACAGACAGGGTTGATGTTCAAAATATTTAGCAATCAGTAATTTAGCAACATATGGCCCTATCGGCCATTTAGAGCACATGCTCGCTTGGGAGCTGGAGCAGTGTCTCTTAGCCTTGCTGCTAGGCTGGGCAATGATCCTAAAGTGTTGAAGCCTGGTGGTCTAGAAAAGCTTGAGGGCTGGTTGGAACCATTTGGGGAACTGGGAAACAGGTATTTTCCTCAATGGAGAAATGTTTTTCTATTTTGACGACCTGTCTGGCTATACTGGTTCAAACCTAATGACTACCAGCCCTGCCTATAGGAAAAGCATAAGATTCCATACTGTGCATTTTTAAATTCATCTCCATTTTATGTTCTTCATCTAATTTTTTCTTTTAAGATTTCTTTACAAGTAATTATTAAAGGGTATATATGAGATTATACAAAATATTTAGAAAATAGAGATAATTAAAGGAGGAAAAATTTTTTAAATCCTCTTCGAAATCTCTCACCTCTGTACAATAATCACCATCAACTTCTTGGAACCTTTCTTTGTGCCTCCTTCCATCTGTATAAATCTTGGTTCTTGATTTTAATGAGAATAAACTTTGAATTTTACCAGTAGTCATAAAGGTTGTAGCTGGTTTCAGAGAGAAATTCTGCAGAAAATTTTGGAATATCAGTATTTAATGTTAGTAATTGATTGACTAGCTTTTCTTTTTTTAAATTAGGAAAGAATGTGGGATTTTGCAACATGACTTTTTGGATGATGTCAAGATGGCCGCGTGGAATTCCTTCTTTGAAATTATGAATTATTTGACTGGGAACCCTAATTTTCAACCATCCTCACATTTATCTAATAAACTCTAATTAATCATGGTGAGCTAATTAAAATGACTAATTTATTTTAGAAGTTTTATATGGAGAGCTCCTGCTGTCTTTGACACCAGGGCTGTGTTTGCCTTGAAAAAAAAAAGACATGAAGACATGAAAAGCTTTCCTTTTCTTATAGTCTGCATAAGTCTGGACATGGCTGAGCTCTGAAATCAAAGGACATAAAGATGTAAAGTGGCTAAAAAAACAAACAAACAAAAAAAAAGAACCTAAAATTGAGCTTTACAAATGGAGATATGACTTTTTCAATATCTTTTTATAGGTATTGGATTATTCATATTTTTTTCTTTCTTTAGTGAAATTTTGGCACTTATTTTTTCCTACACAATTTTTTCTTTTATTGTGTTCATATATCCAATTTTTTTTTTTTTAGGAAAGAATTACACATGGTTGGCTGTTATGGTAAAATGCTCTCAGTAACTGTGATTATTTTCCATTTCTTCTTATTGTTATTTTAAGTTCTCTCTTTTCTCTTGGCCAAGATGTGTCCTTTTGGATGGTATTTTAAAAGAGGGAATGAGCTATCTCTTGAGTTTTCCATTTAAATGTTTTGTTTCTAATTCATTACTTTTCATAGTATTACTTATTTCTTCTTGCTTTTCTTAGATATCTAGTTGCTACATTAAAATGTTTTAAATCAAATGCTGTAGTTTTGGGTTTTTTTTTTTTTTTTTTTTTGCTTGCTTGCTGAATAATGAAAACACTTAGGATGTGAAATTTACTCTGAATGCTGGTGGGACTGCACCTTTCTTTAAAAATTTGGTGTTTATCATGTGTGTTATAATTATTTTCTAACTGGTATTTTAATTTCACTATCATCCAATAATTATTTTTATTAAAGAATAACTTCTAATTTCTAAGTGGTTGGAACTATTATTTAAACATTTGATACTAGTTTCTAGTAATTTAATCATGCCCAGCTAAGATGACCAGTGCATAAGTCTACTTAGGAAATTTGTTAGGATTTTATGTTTGAATGGTAAGCAGTTGTTGAAACTACCCCCATTGGTTCTGGGAAAGCAACAATAGAACTGATCACAAAACAAGGGAAATTCAACCCATTCTTCCTATCACTTCTCTTATTTCTATTATCTTGCCCCATGTTATCTCATCATATCATCCTAGTGGACAAAATTTGAGAGTGAAAAAGGACTATTAATAATTACTTCTGGGCAATGAGCTACCCTGGGATAACATGAACTTGACCTTGTAAGGTCCCTGGCCCAATAATCCACCTTAAATTCTTTCTGAAATGATGTGGAACATTAACTAGATCACAAACCCTGTGGTCATCATTTGTTATAAGGTTTAACCAACGTTGAGATAGTATTTGTGAGCCAACACATGGTCATCACCTACAAGGAATCCAAGAATGCTGGGTAAAATGTTTCTACCTTTTAATTGGGCTGTCTGGGTACATTTTATATATCACTGAAAGCACTTTCAAATACTTCAAATCAGAAAAGGTCAAATATTCATTAAATAATTAAAAACCTCTGTATCTGTAAAGTTTGACTAATCAAATATACAAAATGGCCAGTTCTGTGTTTGACTCATAAGTACACTTGACACTTTTGGTGATAGATGGGTGTGTGTGTATGTTTATACATTATATTCATATATATTATTATTATTATTATTTTCTTGTAGAGACAGAGTCTTACTTTATCACCCTCAGTAGAGTGCTGGGCGTCACACCGCTCACAGCGACCTACAACTCCTGGGTTTAGGCTATTCTCTTGCCTCAGCCTCCCGAGTAACTGGGACTACAGGCACCTGCCACAATGCCCGGCTATCTTTCTGTTTTGCAGTTTGGCCAAGGCCGGGTTTGAACCTGCCACCTTCGGTATATGGGGCCAGTGCCCTACTCGCTGAGCCACAGGTATACATTTATATTTCCTCAAGTAACAATGATGCCCATTATGTATAACATCACCAAAACGTATCTAGCTATAGTCATTTTTATCTTGATATAATTAAACATTTTAGAAAAGGCTGAGTAATGTTTATAAGATTATGAAATCTGATTTCATTCCTTATATGGTTTTAAATTCCAGTAAAATATGCTTTGGAACTAATTAAAAGAAGATTTATACTTCAGTTGTAGAAAACTTGTGTTCATTTTATAGAAAGCAAAGTACTTAAGTGAGGCTTAAAAGGTACATCTCAAATAGTATTAAGCTATTAAATATAAAATGTTGGCCTTTAAAAATATGAACTTAAAAGTAGCTGAATAAAAACAGATGACGGATTAGAGAGCAGGAAATGACTTCAATACTCTATTCCTTTTTCCAATAGCAGTCACAATATGTCTTGAGATTCAGGCCTACTCCAAAGCAAATTTTAGAAATACACCAAATTTCATCTTTTAAACTGATACTCCCTACCAACTATTTTCATTTGTATGTAAATATTAATTTCACTTAGAACTCAGAAACATGGTTGTGATTTTTTTTTCTTGAATTTTCTAGGCCAAATTAGCAAAATATGTTAAGGGAACTCAAAATGTACAAAGTCATGGCAAAAGCTACCTGTCAAATAAATAAACATGAAAATACATATATATTATATTAATTTATACATTTTGCATATAGTGAAGCCTGCATACACATACACAACTGTGTAATCATTATGTTAACATATATGTTTATACCTGGGATACTATCATTTTGCAAAGGCACCTGCAGGATATATATTTTTAGAGAGGTGGGGATAATCTAAGTGATTACTTGTGAAAATTAAAGAATGGACAAACGAACCGAATCTAATGATCAGATAAAACATCTCAGGGCAGATTTCTTAAAATGGCTTCCAAGACAGATCAGAAATTTGAAATATTGCTGTGACTGTATACGGGCATGATGAGGAATGCTCTTAAGGAGTTATAACATTAGACACCATAAGGAGAGGTTTATGCATCACCAGTACTTGGTTTCAGTCTCTTTTGCGTAATATACAAGCTCACATGACCCAGGTCCCTTAACCTATTAATGTCATGGTTCTTTCTGTCCTGGGGGTGCCGGGACACCTCATTCCATGAAGAAAGCTCTTAAGGAGATATAAACACAGGGTACCATAAGCACGCTGAGCTGACGGCGGGCAGTGCCACTGGGTAACTAAACACTATTTAATTCCATCCTTTGGCCTTCTCTGAACACCAGGAAAGAAAAACATTAAAACAAGGTTGATAATGAAAATGGTGCTTCAGGTTCCTTCCTCCTTGACCACCTTACTCCACTGAGTCCCACTTTTCAGTTTTCCCCAGTTTTGAAAGTGCATGGACAGCACTGACAATGCAGATCCCCCCTTCCTCCTGTCTATTGTGACAGAGTCAGGGTTTGGGGACCCACATCGGGTTTCTATGACAACTGAGTAATCCATGAGTAGAAGGTGGTGGGGTGCTTCAGACTCCAGCATTCTGCTCTGAAAGATCTTTATCACTCTCCTGTTTTGTGACATGGATTAATTGTGCATGATCACTCACAATGGGCAAAGGAATCTTCACAAACTGGTACAAACATGTACCCTAGGCCAGAGTGTGCTTGGTAGTTATGGATACTGACTACTGTACATCTGTCGGGGCTCTATCAGAGAAAGAGGATCTGTATATGTGTGTGTGCAGAAAGAGACAGAGATAAGAGAGATTTTAGTGCAAGGAATTGATGTATGCCATTACATATGATTGAGGGGACCGGCTAGGCAATTCTGAAATCTGTAGGACAAACCAGCAAGCTGGAAACTTTTAAACAGGAGCTGATGCTGGGTCTCCAGACCCCTTCCTCCTGGGAACCTGGGTTTTGTTTTTAAGGTTTTTCACTTGATTGGATGATGCTCACCCACATTATCTATTGAGAATAATCTCTTCTATTAATAATTTCAACTGATTGAGATGTCAATCACATCTACAAAATACCCCCAAAGCAACACCTCCTTTCGTGTTTGATTGAATAATTGGGTATGATAGCCCAGCCAAGAAGTCACATAAAACTAACCATCATGCCAGCCATAAATGTTCTGAGGTCCATTCATTAGAAGGTTATGAGATTGTCATCAAAATATGTGACTAACATCAATTCTGGTGTCAGGAAGAATGGATTTTTTTTTTTTTTAGTCATAATGTTTGTGAAGGTGGAGTGAAGGTTCTCACAAAACTTTGCTAACAAAACCATGAGAATCTATGCAGACAAGCGGAGCCAGGTGGGGTTGTAGACAAAAATTGCAATACCATCTTCCAGCTTGCAGGATGGGAAGCAAAAATTTTCTAGGGAGCTTTACACCCAATATCCAGGCACCCCCAGAACAGAATGAACCATGACATTAATAGGTTAAGGTCATGAGGACCTGAGTCATGTGAGCTTGTATAATAAGCAAAAGAGCCTCAAACCAGGTACTGGTGAGGCAGAACACCCATTGACTGCCTGGCTAAAGTTGTTTGTGAAAGGAATGGGTTAGGGAAGAGTAGAGAGGACTTGTGATATTTCAATATTGTTTTGCCATAACTGATTAAAGCCTCCCTTCCTGTAGCTGGTGGCAAGCCAAGAACTCTGCAGTCAGACAGCTTGAGTTAGCACCCTGGCACTGTACTTAACCTAACTGTGTCATCACAGAGCTGTGGAATATGAAAAGGCTGAAAGACATGAGAGAACAATGCTCAGTAGGTACGTGCTCACTCAAAGCTGACTCGTAAGGCAGCATTCACACCGTGTGTATGGCATCTGCTACGTATCTCACAATACTCTTATAAAACCTTTAGGGTTGAAGGGACTGAGTACTAAGAGGTTGTTAGGCTTCTCCAAGGTCACAGAGTAGTAAGTGAGAGCAATGCCAAAGCTTTGGGGAGATGTCAATCCAGGTGAAATTTGTATTTATCTATTGTAGTTAAGGTAGAGGAATTTATCCACAACCTTGCCAAACTTATCTTTTATTTACTTATTTTTAAAAATAATCGCCCTCCTCACAGGTGTGAGATATGGCCATTGTGGTTTTGAGTTGCGCTCCTCGGATGACTGGTGAGGCTGAGTGATACCTGCTGGCCATTTACATCTCCTGTTTGGGAGAACTGTTTATTGAGTTTTACAAGTTCCCTGTAAATGTTGGCTAGCAACTCCTTCTTGTTAGATATATAGTTTATAGATATTTTCTCCCATGCTGCAGGTTGCCTTTTCATTCTGTTCAATGTTTGCTGTAATTTTTAGTTTGATATAAGTCTATTTGTCTAGTTTTGTTTTTGTTTCCTGGGCTTTTGGTATGAAATCATTGCCAAAATCAATGTCATAAAGTTTTTCCCCTGTGTTTTCTTCTAGGATCTTTTCCAGCTTCAGTTCTTAGTTTAATTCCATTTGAGACAATTTTTAGGTATGGGGTAATATAGAGGTCCACTATCATTCTTCATTCAGATATCCAGTTATCCCAACACCATTTGTGTATTCCTGGTACCCTTTAAGATAAGTTGGCTGTATAGATGTGGGTTTATTTCTAGTTCATGTGCTTTTGTATCTCAAGGCCTTCTTGTGTGATATTCCCTTTGATTGAAGACCACAAACTCTCCCCCTGCCACCTTCTTCCTTTTGCGAGGTTCCACTCATCCTAACAGCATCCATTTAGATGTTACTTCCTTCCAGAAGACTTCTTGACCCCTGATTCTGAGTAGACAGTCCTGTTATATTTTATGGTGTTACGTTTTGTTCAAACTGCTTATGTAATTTCTATAAGTACTATGTGGTTAGTGATTATATCTACATCCTTTGTTCCAGCGCTCAATACATCACTCCATGACTGATGTTCCACCAACATGGGTGGAATGAAGATTTCCCATTACAGTGTAATTTGCAATCATAAAATATAGAAAATAATATAAATTTTCAAAGATAAGAAAATGGTTATACATATTATAGCATATCCATGTGATAAAAATCTTATATAATGATTTAAAAACATCATGTTTTAAGTATTTTAATGATGAAAACATGGGTTAAAATGCAATTTGCAATATGTTCCCAATTTTATAATGAAAAAAATAATATTTTGGAGATTACATTTGCAAACATTTTGCTGAATCCTTTAAATTAATTATATGTTTAATTATCATTAGTACAAAATGAAATGAAGCCCATTATTATCCTCATTATAGACTTGGGGCATGACCTAGGTAGAGAATGATTTAAGTAAAAGTAACTTTATTTGTAGATTAAAAACCAGGTTTCTTCTCAATTTAAAGTATATACTTTGAAAATCCAGGAAGCCATAAATGAGCTATGAGTATACATTTACACACTAAATATATATATAGTACCAAAAATAATATTTTCTTTCTATCTACCTGGTTGCTGGGAACATAGTAACTTATTAACAGTTGCTCTACCTGGAGGATAGAAATACAAGTGACTAAAGTTTTTACAATTTGTTCTTCTTCCTACTTTTTCGATAGTAAGTATGTATTATCTAAAAAGAAATTAAAACACTACATTTTAAAAAGAAATGTCATTGTTATTAATCCTCTAATCCTCAAAACTTCTCTATCTTATTTGAAGAACTTCCTTTTGCATATCATTTGTTTATAGGCAGGTACATCTATTCTCTAATCTTGAGCGTGTGAGTTACAATTACTCAAATTATCTAAAATACAGACCATAAACTGTTACTCTCTCAACTGTTTTTGGGTCTCATCCAAATGGCCAGAGCCAACTATTTTATTTGAAAAATGAGAAATGAGATTTTTTTCATTTGATTTTTTGTATTCATTTATAACCATTTGACCAAGTTTTTATTTTTTTTTTATTTTTTTTTATTTATTTTTTATTTTTTATTTTTATTTTTTTATTTTTATTTTTTTAATTATTTTTTATTGAGTCATAACTGTGTACAATGATTCAAGCTTGGAGTACAGTGTGCGGGCTTCCCATACAATCGGAGATATTTTTATCCACCTGATTAATGTTACATTCATGATATTTTCTCATTTACTATGTGAAAACAATTTTTTAAAATGTTTTCTGTATGTCTTAAACTGCGCAAAGATCTGTGGGTTGTGGAGATAAAAGACACAAGTTTTTGCCCTGGAGAGAGGGAATTCACAAGAGGATCGGGGAGAAGGCAATAAAAGCAGAGATGAAAAGAGCATAGCGGTTGGTCTGGATGAGGTCTGAGCCGGAGGCTGAAAGGCACAGGAGAGGAGTACTCAGCTCATACTTTGGTGAAAGTTTTGGGGGCTTGGTATTGA
Organism: Perodicticus potto; assembly: GCA_963574655.1. Lineage (NCBI taxonomy): Eukaryota > Metazoa > Chordata > Mammalia > Primates > Lorisidae > Perodicticus > Perodicticus potto. The sequence continues at coordinate 24,886 of CAUYRH010071653.1, forward strand.
GTGAGGTCCCCATCTTGCACGCATCACTAGCCCTTAAAGAGTAGCTTCGGTAAGGTTCATATTTTATTTCAGATGATACTCTCAACATATGGCTCAATTAAATCAGTGTGGCTGGATGCTTTTTCTCTTCTGGAAATATGCAAATTAACAACACATTCTTTGCCCTTGCTGCTTTGTGTCTAAGTTGGCAGGGAGGTCAGTTTTTACCTGTTGCTCTTTCTTGCCCCTAGCCCCCAGGACCTTTTGGAGACTTAATTGTGTTCAGCTAGGTCTACTTTGCCTTTTCACCAATAAGACAAAGGAATACTTATGCTTGCCCATTTTCAAAGGCTTTACCCTTTCCCTTTGTAATTGTGATTCAACAAACATCCTCTTTGACTCAGCTTCCAAATTATGTCCTAGCTTCTCTGGTGCCTTTAAATAATATTTGCAGTTATTTAAAATGTTGTCACCAAGCTGTGGTCAATTCTTGGCACCAGCTGCTAAGCAGCATTCTAATTTTTTTATTCATTACTGGACAAAGCTGTGATTTATAATTAAAAGAGTTGTTTGTCCTTCACTCTTAAACATTTAAAAAAATTGTCCCTAAACAAACTCTCTCTCTCCCCTCCTTACCCCTACCCCAATGGCATCACAGTCTAATTAAAAATGCATCTACTGACTTCAAAATCTTAAATTTTTAGGCCCACACCAAATAATCCCTACTGTCACCTCAAAGCCTGAGTTTCTTCACTCGAGGAAAGAAATAGAGACCAATAATGTATGATTTTAAGAGTAACAGACACTACTTTTTAATATAAAAATATAAAGGAATAGAGAATGCAGTGGTTAGCTTTGGATCTAGGGGTCAGAGAATGACTTTCTAGATATAACATTGAGGCAAAGGGCCAAAGACAGTGAGGGAGCCAGCAATGAAGTTGCCTGAAAAAAGAGTGCACTGGGCACAGGGGACAGCACATTTATGTGACCTGACTATGGAGAGCTTGCTTGCTGGGCTCTGGGGACAGCGAGACGGCATGTACAACTCCAAGGCAGTGAGTGAGGAGAGAAATTATCAGGGGTCATGTAACACAGGGGCTTAGAGCCAAGAAGATGGTTTTGGATTTGGGGATTAAAAACCATTAAAGTATTTTTAGCAGAAGTTGAGGGTGATGTGATAACATTTGATACTACATAGGTTTCAGGGAGACGGCAATGGAAGTAGGGAGACAGGGCTGAAGCTCCTACCGCCATCCAGGTGAGTGATGACATGGGTTTGGATGGGGTGCTTGCTAATCATGGTGCTTGCTAATCAAGGGAACAGTTGCATCAGTGCAGGGGTGTGGGAAGGAGCAGTAGGGATAATTATAAGGCTTTTGTCCTGAGTGTTTGCAGGGATGGAGTTGCGATATGCTGAGCCTGGTAGAACTAAGGGAGGAGAATAAGTTTTGGGGGATTCAGGAGTCAAGAGATCAGTTTCAAATACCATAAATTTGATAGGATTAACAGATGCCCAATTGGAGATTTTGAGAAGGGAGTTTACCTATGCAAGTTCTGTTTAGAAACAGGGCTGTAGATTAAAATTTGGAGTTTACTGTATGTACCAAATGCTGTGAGCCTGTCTGGCAAGACAGGGGTTGAAACTGACCATTAGGTGTTATCAGTAATGGAGACAAGTGCTCAAACTGGAGTGGTGGGAGCGGCTCAATTGGATTGCGTTCTACTCCACAGAAAACCTGGAGCAGAAACAGTGAGCATAAAAACTAAATTGAGGTGTTTTGAGCTAAAAGAGGAGTCATAAGATGAGATCCATTCCTCAGATTGAAAATTTGCTGTGTGGCAAATAGGTAGTACGAAAGATAAGCTCATGTTAGAATGAGAAGTAGAAAAGTCTGGTAACGTTTTTCAGACACTCTGATCACCATTCAATAAAATATGCAGAGAAAGACCCCAGAAGAAAACATTTGCCAAGCATCAATAGAGTTTTTAAAAAATTTATAATGGGATTATAGATGATATAACAGTTATTCTTTTTTGGTGCATATATCTTATCATGCATACATACTGCTTCAAATTTATTACTATTCATTAAAATTCATCTCCCTTTTAATAACTAAAGTGTTGCCACTAAATTTGGTCAATACACCTAATCTGCCCTCAAAACATATTCCACACTTCTCCCTCAGCTATAATGACTCCTCTAAGTTAGGGAAATACTCAATTTAGACTTCATCAATATTTACATACTATATCAGAAGAAAACTCTTTTTCCTCCTTGCTCACCTCAAGCCTTTCACAGGCATTTTATTCCTTAGATTATTGTAAAAAAAATTTTATAAGTGATAAAACCTTATGGTGTTTTATATATAAGTATTTTTTATTTAGAATAATTCTTAAGTACTTCCATTTTTATCTTTGAATAAATTCTCATGTGGTTCTTTTAGAAAAGTCGTATAAATTGTGAAGGTTCTTTCCTTTTTTTTTTTTTTGAGATAGAGTCTCACTTCGTCATCCTAGGTAGAGTGCCATGGCATCATCATAGCTCACAGCAACCTCAGACTCTTGGGCTCAAGCAATCCTCCTGCCTCAGCCTCCTGAGTAGCTGGGACTATAGGCACCTGTCACAAAGTCCAGCTAGTTTTTCTATTTTTGGTAGATAATGGGGTTTCTTTCATGCTTGGGCTGGGCTTGAACTTCTTAGCTCAAGCAATCCATATGCTTCAGCCTCCCAGAGTGCTAGGATTACAGGTGTGAGTAAATATGACTGGCCAATTATAAAGTTTATATGTCTTAAAAAGTTTTTAAAGTTCTACCTTAAATTTTAATTTGGATGGTTTGGCTGACTACAGCATTCTAAATTTGAAATACTTAAACATTACTGTGTTGTGTTCTTGTACTCAATATTACCAGTGGGAAATCCAATTCCCATTCCCTTGTAGAGATACTCTTTCTTTTCCTTTTGGCATCTAAGATTATTTTTTCAGTGTTAGTATTGTGCAATTTTACTTTATCATGTTTCAATATGAGTTTTTGGCTTGGTTTTGATTAAATTTAGCCCACTCAGCACTCTGTAGTAATTCAATTTGAGGATATAGATCAATCAATTAGATCAACATTAATTTACATAACATTTCTGGGATATTTCTTGGTGTATTTTCCAGGTATTTCCTCTCCACTCTCTTTTCAATTGGTATGTGAATAGTTTTAGATGGACTTATTTTCCTTTTCAAAATCTCTATTCTGTTATTTTCACTATTATCTATATGTGTTCATCACATGCTTTCTTTTCTTGTTTTGTTGATGAAAGTCATAATTACACTCTTTTAAGGTTTTCTTTTTTGTAAATTTCATGTATGATCTTTATTATTGGGTATGAGTTTTTCTTCATCTTGGATTTGCTATTTCTCTTTCACAAATATGAGATTTCTCAGATGTTTGTTAAATCTTATCTCTGCACTCAGCATCTGTGGCTGACTTCCCCTGTGCATTTCCTAGTTGATGGCAACTTCCCCTTGTGGAGAAATCTCTGCTTGCAACCATGCCTTTTTGCTACTTTCCTTTCTCAGTGATAGTTCATAGCTTTGTGTTCATTCTGCCATCCCGTTATTTTTCAAATTTGTGCATTTTAGTGATTTTTCTATTATTAGCAAATTTCATAGATCTTATGCATATCATCAAATCCCTTTACTAATGTTATTAATAAACTATTAGTAATAATAAATTTAAAAAGCTGGACATACCCTTGGTAGTGGGCAGTCTCACCACCGGTGCAGGGTCCATAGTGTCCATTGACTCAGGGATTTATTTAGATGCCCTCGAGATTTCTTGGCCTTTCTCTCATGATGGCAAAGGGGCTGCCATAGGCTGGTGTCATCTGCCCCTCATCATCCTACACAGGAAATTAGAGTTGGAATATACAGAAGTCTCCTTCCTAGCAACCTCCTCTCAGACTGCCCTTAATACTTTTCCAGCCAGAAATGATGACAGGCACAGCCCTCACTTTAGTAGAAACTGAGAGTGAAGATCATCTGCCATAAGAGAATGGGCTGTAATGACTAGCTCAAGTCAACCATGGCTTACCCATTAGGTCTGGGCAAATTGCAATTCCAAAGTATATCATGAAGGTGTTCTTAAGAAAATGAAGGGCGAGTGGGGCATCGGCCCCATATACCGAGGGTGGCAGGTTTGAACCCGGCACTGGCCAAGATGCAACAACAACAACAAAATAGCTGGGTGTTGTGGTGGGTGCCTGTAGTCCCAGCCACTCTGGAGGCTGACGCAAGAGAATTGCCTAAGCCCAACACTACGGCACTCTACCAAGGGCAACAAAATGAAGATCCTGTCTCTGAAAAAAGAAGAAGAAGAAGAAGAAGAAGAAGAAGAAGAAGAAGAAGAAGAAGAAGAAGAAGAAGAAGAAGAAGAAGAAGGGGTATGTACCTGCCATACTGAAAACACAGAGTTTATTAATATTCTAGGTTTAGAAAATCCAAACAAGGGAAATCCTAGCTTCCCTTGTATGATTTTCATTTCTACTACATGCTTCAGAAGTAATAAAGTAAATATCAACTCATAAGACTCATTTGGAATCTATCAGGTGACTTTAAGTTCCTTCATACAATGTTAATTCTTATTCTATAGAGTAAAAGAAGAAATTTTGATTACTTGGACAGCACTTGACATAATAAAGACTTCATAAATGAAGAAGTTGCACTCTAGCCTTAGGTCCACCTCCCTTTCCACCTATTTAGAAGCATGCTTCAGTGAAGAAGAAATGTATTACTTGCGTTTGGTTCAACCAAGATTCACCAAAATATAGTTTATATGCCTGGCACTCATAGGTCTTTCAATGAGTATCAACTGGCCAAATGAGTTAGGGCAGAACTATATGAATGAATAGTATAGACTTTGCCTCCACTCCAAACAATAGTATCACATTATTTTCCAATGAAAGAGATCAGAACAAAAAGCTATCCTTTTGACAAAATAAAGGAGAATTTTTTTCTACAGTGAAAAATAATATGAAGCAATTAAAAACATTAAAAAATTTGGTAAAATATTTTACACAAATATTTTAAAGTTAATGGTCTCAATATTTCAATAAGGCATACAAATCTATAAAGAAAAGTATGAACAAATAATGCACAAAGAAATGATAAAACTAGTCAGCTGAATCCAGTGGCTCACGACTGTAATCCTAGCACTCTGGGAGGCCAAAGTGAATGGATTTCTTGAGCTCAGGAGTTTGAGGTAAGCCTGAGCAAGGGCAAGACCCTGTCTCTACTAAAAATAGAAAAACTAGCAGGGTGTTGTGGTGTGTTCCTGTACTCCCAGCTACTAGGAAGGCTGAGGCAAGAGGAACCCTTGAGCCTAAGAGACAGAGGTTACAGTAAGCTATGATGATGCTACTGTACTCTACCTAAGACGACAGAGTCAGACTCTGTCTCAAAAAAAAAAAAAATTAGAAAGAAACTAATCAAAGGAGAAAATACTAAGAAACTAAAATAAATTCCAGCTTCACTAGTTACTAAAGAAATGAAAAAACAAGCAACCACCTTTCTTTCTAAGCATTAAAGTAATACAGTATTCATAAGAATGTGCTGAGACATATACACTCACAAATCTGTGGTGCTGGTGTTGTTATAAATTAGCAAAGCTTTTAAGACATCTTCTCAGAATTATAAATAAAAAGTTCTGATTGATGAACATATATATATATATTTTATTAGATCATAACTGTGTACATTACTGCATTTATGGGATGCAATGTGCTGATTTTATATACAATTTGGAATGTTTACATCAAACTGGCTAACATATCATTCACCTCTCTTATTTAATTGTGTTTAGACATTTATACTCTTCTCTTATATGTTTGACATGTACCTTTGCAATATGCACAGTAGGTGAGGTCCCACCAAATGCCATCCATCCATCTATCCACCCTCCTCCCCTCCCCTTTCCCTCTTCTTTTCTCCTTTCTAGGCTATAATTATGTTTTATCTTTCGTGTGAAAGTATGGGTGATTTTATATTGGTTTCATAATAGTATTGCTTTTATTGTCTGGGGGGGCCCTCCTCATAAAGTATTCTCCCAGGCCAATTTCTTCAAGTGTTTACCCTACATTCTCTCCAAGAATCTTTATAGTTTCATGTCTTAAGTCGAATCTTTTATAAGATTGAAAGAGAGACAATTTTTGTTAGAGGTGAAAGATGTAGGTTCAGTTTCAGTCTTCTATAAGTCACCAGCCAATTCACCCAATACCATTTGTTAAATGGTGAATCTTTCCCCCAATTTATGTTTTTGATAGGCTTATCAAAGATCAAATGACAAGAAGTGTCTGGGTTCATCTCTTGGTTCTCTATTCTGTTCCATACATCTACCACTCTATTTTTGTGCCAGTACCATGCTGTTTTGATCACTATAGATTTATAACATAGCCTGAAGTCTGGAAGTGTGATTCCTCCTGATTCGTTTTTATTTTTGAGTAATATCTTTACTATTTGAGATTTTTTCTGATTCCATACAAAACAAAATACAATTTTTGCCCAGATATTTAAAGTATGACAGTGGTGCTTTGGTAGGGTATATTTCCATTTTAATATGCAATATTGAATATTGTATAAAATAACTTTTTTAGAAACCAATGCAAACTAACTTTAATTTTTCAAATGTTTGCATTTTAAAGAAATATAATTTACATCTTAGTTTGCATTTAGTTTATTTATGAAAATCTATTAAAATTTTACATACTTTAAATAGAACTCTATTTCATGTTTTAATCTTTTAAAACATTATTGACAATAGAACACAAATGACATAATTCTTTAAATTATAAATGCATAATGATTTCACCGATGCAAAGTCAACAGAATATCCAGACGTGAGCAATAATTAAATTCAATGTGGACTGTTATTTTGCTTACTTTCATTCTTCATTCTACTCCTATTCCTTGGGGTCATAGAAAAACACTTACTCTTCATTATACCTTGCAGGCCCTCAAATATTTCTGTTTTTTTTCTTTTATAATTTTATTAAATCATAATTGTGTACATTAGTGCAATCATGGGGCACAATGTGTTGACTTTATATACAATCTGAAATATTTTGGTCGAACTGTTAAACATAGCCTTCATGGCATTTTCTTAATCACTATATGAAGACATTGATATTCTACATTTAATAAGTTTCACCAGTACCCTTCTAAGATGCACCGTAGGTATGATCCCACCAATTCCCCTCCCTCCACCCATCCTCCCCCCTCCCCTCCCTTTCCCTTTTCCCTGTATTCTTGTGCTATAATTGGGTTTTAGCCTTCATATGAAAGCTATACATTAGCTTCACATTAGGGCTGAGTATATTGGATACTTTTTCTTCCATTCTTGAGATACTTTGCTAAGAAGAATATGTTCCAGCTCCATCCATGTAAACATGAAAGAGGTAAAGTCTCCATCTTTTTTTAAGGCTGCATAATATTCCATGGTATACATGTACCACAATTTATTAATCCATTTGTGGGT
>CAUYRH010071654.1:0-14106 GCA_963574655.1 Perodicticus potto
GAAGAGAAAAATGAAAAACTATAAGGGGAAAAAAGAAATATTCAGTAACAAAACAAGATATGCTATCTCTGCCTCTCCTCAGAAGATATTGGAGCTGAAGTGGGTGGGGAAGTGATTATATGTATTATACATCTTTATTTATATATCTATACTGGTTAGCTAAGTAGATATCTTGTAATTGGTTATTTATTTATTTTTTTAATTATTTTTTATTGAGTCATAGCTGTATACAATAATTCAGTCATGGAGTACAGTGTGTGGGCTTCACATACAATCGGAGATATTTTTATCAACCTGATTGATATAACATTCATGATATTTTCTCATTTACTATGTGAAAACATTTTTGATCCATATTTAGAAGTTTTCTCCTGTAATTGGTTATTGAGTGATTTTGTTTTTATAACTTGCCAAGAAATTTTATAAGATCTGCATGATGAGGTGATAGAGAAAAGTAAGAATTGAGAGGCAGAGAAATTACTTTAGAAATAACTATAATATTTGAGTGAGAAAAAGTCTATAAATGTTAATAACAGTTTTCATTCTTATGAACAGACCAGCTTTGTTTCACTTAATTACTTGTATATTAAAATTACTTTGATGTTAATATTGCCACCTCTACTTTGTATTTTATCAAACACCTTTACTCCTTCATTTGTCACGTTTTGAGATGGTTTTTATTAATCTAACTTGAAGAATCTAGTTTGATTTTGTTTTTAAATTGTATAAGAGGGTTTACATCTGCTTTTTCTTTAATCTTAACAATTGGGTTGTAAAAGAGTTTTAGAAGATGAGCTCTAGGGTCTGTGATCCTAGGACGCGGGAAGGCAGAGGCAGGTGGATTGCCTGAGCTCACAAGTTTAAGAACAGCCTGAGCTAGAGCTGTTCTCAAAAAAACCAGACCCTGTCTCTAAAAACAGCTGGGTGTTGTGGTGAGCACTTGTGGTCCCAGTTACTTGGGAGGCTGAGGCAAAAGAATTGCTTCAGCTTAGGAGCTGAGGTTACACCATGATGTGAGCTATGATGCCATGGCACTCTACCGAGGGCAGCAAAGTAAGACTCTGTCTCAAGAAAAAAAAAAAAAAAAGAAGAAGAAGATGAGGTCTAACGTCTCTGCATTCAGTTTTTAAAATCTATTTGAAACATTGTTTACATATCTATTTGTCTTTTGTTGATTTCAATGCACACTGTTAATTAAGTAAAGCCAGGAAAAAACAAAACAAAAAAGGACTTGGGGCATAGCATACAACTCTGCACTCATCATGACTCCTGAGGACTTCCACATTTTATAGTCCAAAGCACAAGGGGAGAGGGTTAAAATTTTAGATATTTGGTGTTAAAAACAAAAAATTATTTTTGTCCAAAGTAGTCAAACTTTAGAAAAATAAAAATGGAAATATTTACATGTAGAAAAAGTAATAATTTCAGGCAATGATGGCCACACTGCTAATTTCCTAATTTGGGTTGTCTTTACCTGTTGTGTTTATACACAAATAATACTTAAATTGCATGTTTTCTATCCCTGTACCTTGCACACATAAGTTACTGCACACATATATACCTACTATGCAAGCTCAACAAACAAATGCCTTCCCATTTTATTACTGTGTATGAAGTTTTCTGTAGTTTTTATCCATATGCCTTTTAAGAGATTAAATCATTTTTCTCTATTCCTTGTTTGCTAACAGTTACTCTCATCAATGTATGTGGATTTTTGTCTAATGCTAATTTTTCTTAGTTAAAATAATTATGTCATTTTTTTCCCTTTAATCATTCAAAGGAGATTGTTTTATGGCGAATTATATTTTCTAATGTTAAACAAACTTGGTCACTATAATTTTAATATACATTTATGGTTTGGATTTGTTACCTTTTTATTAGGACATTTCACTAATTACTTTAGTCTGCAATGGTACTTTTTGATACGATGTCTGTTCGATTATACTCTCAGTTCTGGTAGCCATTTACATTGAGTTGTAATGTTTTCTTTATCCTCTGAAAAAAAAATTTGTAAAATTGGAATTAAAGATTCTGGTATTTCCTTTAAAGGAAATACTTAAACGATGAATTCATTTTGTGCTAGAACCATGCCTTCCTGGTTGCTATAGCCTTAGAGCATAGTTTGAAGTCTGGTAAAGTAGTGCCTCCTGATTTGTTCTTACTGTGCATTGGCTATTCAGTGTCTTTTCTGGTTCCATATGAAGTGTCAAACTATTTTCTCTAGATCTGAAAAAAATGAGATTGAAATGTTAATGGGGATTGCATTGAATCTGTAAATCACTTTGAGTAGAGCCATTTTAACCACGTCCATTTGCCAATTCATGAGCATGTGTTTTTCTCTCTATTAGCATATTGTGTAATTTCCTTCCTCAGTGTTTCATAATTCTCTCTTTAGAGTCATTCACTTTCTTAGTTAAGTATATTCCTAGGTATTTTATTTTTTTGTTGTTGTCGTGAAAGGCATCATGTCTTTGGTTGGACTCTCAGTTTGACTGTTGTTGGTGGGAGAGCTACTGATCTGTGTACAGAGTTTATAACCTGAGACTTTGTCAATTTGTTTTTCAATTTTAGGAGTCTCTTGGTTGATTCATTGGGTTTTTCTAGATATAAGATCATATCATCAGCAAGGAGAGATAGTTTGACCTCCTTTTTCCCCCCATTTGGAGACCCTTGATGTCCTTCTCTTGTCTGATTGCTTTGGCTATTTGCTTTATTTTAAAGCATAAGAAAGGGCTTGGCATCCATAGCACAGTAGTTATGGCGCCAGCCACATACACTAAGGGTGGTGGGTTTGAACTTGGCCTGGGTCAGCTAAACAACTGCAACACAAAAATAGCAGGGTGTTGTGGTGGGCACCTGTAAGTCCCGGCTACTTGGGAGGCAAGAGAATTGCTTAAGCTCAAGAGTTAGAGGTTGCTGTGAGCTGTGACAACACTCTACCAAGGGTGACATAAGGAGACTCTGTCAAAAAAAAAAAGCATAGACTTGGGCTAAACAACTGCTTCCTGGGTCAAAATGGCAAAGAAAATCACCAAATATTTAATCCAAAATTCCTATGATTATAGTTTGTTAAAAAATACCTTTGTTTTCTTTACTTGAGTTCGACATCTTTATATGCTGTAACATAGAAGGTTACTAGTTAGTGGTCTTTCTGGGTTTCTGGCCACAAAGATCCTTGCCTTGGGTCATATTCTGGGAGAGACACAGTTAGCCTGCTATAATCCCTGTAATAAATCCCTTGGAAAATGATCAGAGATCATTTTCGTGTTAATAATATATTATTATTCTGAAACTATATTTTGTGTTAATAATCTATCTCTTTAATAGTTGATTCTCATTTCTGTATTCCAGGAATGCTGATGGAAATGCCCTGCCATTGAACAGCTTAGAAGTCAGCAAACTATGAACCTTGGGACATATTATCTGTTCATTCTGGTGTTTCCCTCTAGACCAACTTTTATGTTACTCCCTAAGCTTTTAGAATTTCCATGTCAAGTAAACTCTGTAAATATGTACTCATAGAAATTTCTCATAGAAATCATTTTGTTTTTTCCTAGAGTACAACAAGAATAAGATAATAACCATAAATTATTGTCTCTTCCTTGAACTCGTAAGTAGATTTTTATAAGTCTATTTTTTTTACCCTTTTTCTAAGGGTCATCCTTTGTAGAGTACAGGCTTTATAGAATATTTTCTGTTCTTTATGAAGTATGAAAACATCAGTTTCTAGATTGCTTCCTTTATGTATGAAGTGTTCCAAGATATCAATGACAAAAACATCAAAAATCCAGTGGAAAAATGGGCAAAGGGCATAAGCAAATCAGTCAGAGAATGAAAATACATATGAAGGGTCCTTAAATGCATTAAGATATAGTCATCCTTCCACATAAGACTAAATTTGAGGTGTACATGTGAGATGATTTTTCCATCTGTAAGATAGGAGAAAATCCTACTGATCTGCCCTTGGTGTGCCAATCTGCAGAGGAAGAGACATTTCTTTGTAGTGCTGGTCAAATTGTCAAATGATATAACCTTACAGAAGGCAATCTGGCAATTGCTCTCAAAATAAAATATGATCTTATGCTATGATCCAGAAATCCTACTTTTAGGAATTAATCCTACAGAAATACTGCAGGATTTGTGTATATGATGATGTGATTTTCGGTGTATATGCTGCACAAACCCATGTCCACCACTGAACAATTGCTTTCCATATAAAACAATACGATGCAGTTTTTAAAAAGAACAAGAAGGTCCTCATGTATTAGTGTGGAAATATCTCCAAGATTAGTGTTAACTGAAAAAAAGCAAGTCTCATAATAATGCATTCAAAATGTAGGCTACCTTTCATGCATTGGGATAAGAACAAATACACATTGACAAGTGCTTATTTTTGCCTATGAAGCACTGGAAGGATACATAATAAGTTATTAATAATAAAATACATTATTTATAGAAAGAAGGAGAAGTGTTGGATGGGGATGAAAGTAAAGTTTGTTATACCATTTTTTATTTTATGTAATTGCATTCATGACTTAAAAATAAAATAAAATAAAATAAAATGTAAAATCCATAACGCCAAACCTCTGGCCTTATACAATCTCATTGAATTCATCTCATGGAAAAAACAACTTAAAATGAAGGATCTAGAAAATTAAAGTTGTTACGAGTCAAATGGCATCCCACAAAAAATACTGTGTTGAAGCCTTGAACCCCAATGTACCATGAATGTGACTTTATTTGGACAAAGAGTTTTATGATGTGATCCAGTTAAAATGAGGCCATAATGGATTAGCATTGGCCCCAATCCAATAGACTTCTTATAAGAAGAAAAGAGAGCTGATGACAGACATAGAGGAAAGACCAGATGAAGACAGAGGTAGAGATCATAATCATGTAGCTGCAAGCTAAGGAGAGCTAAGAATTGCTGATAATAACCAGGGCCATGGAAGAGGCAAGAAGAAATCCTCTTCTAGAGTTTTCAGAGAGGGCACAGCATTGCCAACACCTGAATTTTGGACTTTTGGTGTCTAGAACTGTAAGAGAACAAATTTCTGTTGTTTTAAGCCACTCAGGTTGCAGTAATCTATTACAGTAGCCCCAGGACTCAGACAAGATAAAAAATATATACATCATTTACCAAATCGACATTGTCAATTATAGCCATCCCTTGAAGGTTATCTAAACTTTGAGAGAATCATGCATGGAATCAAAATTGGGAGAACAATGAATGGGAAGCTAGTGCCACTATTGCTGTCTTGTTTTATTGTACCCATTTTAAAAAACACCCCTTTACCAATTTTTAGGGTTTAGAGTTAGAAGTATTTGCTTTTACCAAAGTCTTTGGACTGTAGGGTAGAAAATGTGTACTAAACTTCTCCTGATAAAAACAATATGTGAATAATAATGTCAAACAATGCAGATGCTTATACAGCAATCCTTCCTTCTCCTGCCTTTAATGTACCCTCCAGAGATAAGCAGATATAAGAGATAAGTATTATAAACCATATCTTTTATATCCTTCTAGAAATATTTTATTGATATGCAACCATTTTTCACAGATGTGTTTAAATACAGCAATTGTTGTGATGATTTATTTTCTTTAATATATTTTGGGTATATTTTTTTAAAATTTCAGAATAATATGAGGGTACAAACAATTAGGTTATGATATTTGTATTTGTTAGGTAGAATCCCTGTTGTAGTTGTGTCCCACACCCAGGAGACGTACCATATACCCTTACATTGTGCTCATTAATTGGGAACACACCAAGCACCCTTCTTCCTCCCATCTCCTTCTAACTCCGCCCACCTTGAATCGAATTGAGTTTTTCTCTTGGGTGGTGTGTATTAGATTGTCTACTATCTTCATATTAGTATTGAGTACATTGGATATTTGCTTTTCCATTCTTGTGATACTTTACTAAGAAGAATGTGTTTCAACTCCATCAAGGTTAATACAAAAGATGTAAAGTCTATCTTTTTAAAGGCTGAATAGTATTCCATGGTATGCATATGCCACAGTTTGTTAATCCATTTGTGGGTTGATGGGCATTTAGGTTGTTTCCATATCTTGATGATTATAAATTCAACTCTGATAAACAATCCAGTGCAAATATTCTTATCATAAAATGTTTTTTTTTTTTTCCTTCTGGGTAGATACCTAGTGATGGGATTGTGGGATCAAATGGAAGGTCTACTTTGAGTTCTTTCAGAGTTCTCCATATTTCTTTCCAAAGAGGTTGTATTAGTTTGCAGTAACACTAACAGGATAAACATGTTCCCTTTTCTCCACATCCACACCAGCATCTGCAACTTGGGACTCTATGATATGGACTATTCTCACTGGGGTGGGTGATATATCTCAGGGCGGTTATGATTTGCATTTCTCTGATAATTAGGAATGATGAGCATTTTTTTCTTATGTTTGTTGGCCATTTGTTTGTACTCTTCAGAGAAGGTTCTGTTTGTGTCTCTTGCCCAATAATAGATGGAATTGTTTGCTCATTTGGGTATATTTTTATATCAAGTCTTACAGAATCTACCTCATTCATTTAAAACTTCATAATATTTTATTGCAAGGGTGCTATAATGAATATACAAAATCTCTATTAAGGCCATGTAGATAGTTTCCAATTACCAGTTACACTGCAACAAATGTGATTGTGTGTGTATCCTTAAGGATGTGTACTTATACACTGAAAGACAAATTTATGAAAACAGAAATGTCAGTTAAAAAAATTTTAGCTATTATCAAATAACTCTCAGGGGGAAATGTTAATACATTTCCATATTACCTAATTCCTACAGATAATTCCAAGTTTATGAAACTATGAAACAGAAAATCACAAGATGATTGATACACTTAATTTTTAAACCAATTAAATAATGCTGGGGTAAAATTTTTTAAGGATGAAGAAGAGATAATCTTGTCTATAGATTTTGGGCTTAATATTTTCTTTCCATCAATAGTCAGAAATATCTATAAGTAACCTTCCAGGGAAGCATTGAGAAGTTGTTTTGTTAAAGGTATTCTCCAGAAGGTGACTCACAGGAAAATAAGTCTGGTGAAATTTCAATATTAATATTTACAGAAATCTCTCATGTGGCAAAGAGAAAGACATACCAAAAGCAAGCAAAACAGCATTATTAAAGTCAGTTCTTATGCTTTAAATCTGAATCTTTATGTTTAACTTGGAGACACAGAAATGGCTATGTTTGTATATCACCTCTAGAAAAAGTCCATAATGAATTGTCTCTGCAGCTAACGCAAGAAGTAAAAGAGGTGTCATGGAGGGCTGAGAATTGCACCAAATATCCCTATCATGAGAGACTGACAGTTCATATCAGAACCTCATTGTTATTAATATATAGCACTCAGTTACTAGTATTTTGGACTGTGTTTATGCCCAAGTTTTACGTGTCTATTAAATAACACATCTTCTTTATGTATAATTGTGTGGTCACCCTACCTATAATAGGCCATCGATACATATCAGTTTCTCTTATTCTAAAATTCTGTTAATCATGGGTTGCACTTCACTCATAAGACTTTCTGCATCTTAGCTAAGCCTGTAGGTAAAGATCCTATTTTGGCTATTTTTCAGGAGGAAATAAATAAGAAAATCCAATGAGTACTGAGCATCAGCATACAGCTGCTATAGGAAGCTGAGTTTCTTACAAAACAATGCTTGAACAAGGTGGATATTGAAAATACCTGTCCTGCTTTTTCCATCTCCTGAAGCTGTAAAAGGATAAGGACAATTCTGTAAAATACGCTTGCTTGTATTGTATATATGTGAGTATATGTTCCCTTGTCCCAGGCTTTCTTATTATCCAAAGTTTCTTTGCCCTTCCAGTCCTGAGCACTTGTGGTGGGAATACATGACTCCATCGGATTCAGCCAGCTGGCTTGAGTCTGTGTCTATTTATACTGTCCTATGTTTATTGCTCTGAAGCTGGACCCTAACTTCTTCTGCCTTATCGCATTTTCAGGCAGAATTCCTGTAATGGTTCAGCTCTGCAGCTCACTTTATTCCCATAACGTTTTCTCTATCTGGTCCATAAATAGTCAGTATCTGCTTGAGTTTCTTTGTAAACTCTTTTTCGCTCTTGTCGCCTCTCCATCATGAGGGCTTCAGCTTTAATTTATGTTTTGCCAAAATATTCCTACTATTCCTGGCCTCCCTGAAAAAAAAAAACCAGCAGCTTCACTCCAATTTCTACCAAGCTTTATGCCCAGCCAAATAGTGGTGGATCATATTGGTTGAAGCCATAGTTGACAATTTTAAGCTGTATAACAAAGGGGTAGGACCCTTCACATTTATGGAAGGTAGGATTAGGCCCCTAAACTTACTTTCCTCCAAATTCCTTCTATGTGGAGGCCTCTGTTTTCTCAAAATTATTAATAATGGATTCCAGCTATCAAAACAAGTATGTTCAAATAGTAGGTATTATGTAACAAGGAGGAAATGATCACTCAAATACTTTAACTTTGTAAACAGTTTACGGTGTATTATGAGATAGTAGGAAGATTTTCAAAAGTATTCTAACTATAACTATTTGCTTTACCAAAATTTGTCTTTTAGCAATAGGCAGAATAACAAACATCTGAAAATGTTGCCATCTGTTTAATAGATTTATTGTCAGTTTCTGGTTAAGAATTTGATTAAAGACAGTGCACAGAATATGAATGTGTGAATTATTTTCCTGTTCTTTTTTTGTTATTTTTTCTTTTTGAGCCAGTGTCTCACTCTGTTAGGTAACAGAGTGCTATGGCATCACAGCTCACAGCAACTTCAAACTCTTGGCCTTAAGCAATTCTCTTGCCTCAGCCTCCCAAGTAGCTGGGACTACAGGTCCCAAGGCATGGCTAGTTTTTCTATTTTTAGTACAGATGGGGTCTTGCTCTTGCTCAGGGAGATCTCAAACTCCTGAGCTCAAAGCAATCCACACCCTTGGCCTCCCAGAGTGCCAGGATTACAGGTGTGAGCCATCACACCTGGCCCGAATGTGTGAATTGTTTTCATATCCTAAATGTTATCATGGTGTACTGAACTTCTAAGAACTCAGTAGCCACTCAGATTTGAGCAAGAGTGAGAACTTAGCTGGCCATTTATAAGCTATATGACACTGAATGGCTGACCGAACTTCTCTGAGGCTCATATTGTCTCAGCTGTAATAGTGAGAAGTAGGCATTTTCTCTTTCAAAGACTTAAATAGGGAAAAATACATCATGGCAACTAGCACGATGTTGATTAGAGTAAAGCAAAATATCGCGTTGGTTACTTTTCTGATAGGTTTCAAAAGAACAACAACAAAAAAAAAGCTATTCAACCAAAGGGCAAATTATACAAAGTAAACCTATCAGATGCTTTCAAATTTCTGCTGTATTTTCTTCTTTGTTGTTTCTACACTATAACTCTTGGCAGTGATATGTGATAAAGACCCCAGAATGACACCAAAGAAATCTGAGAACCTCAAGATCAATAAATGTCAGAACATTCTTATAAATAAAACAATTTGAATAAATATCTAACTAACCAGTGACAGAACTGATCCTTAATACCTTTTAACAAGAAAGAAAAAGTTAATGAATGAAGTGAGAATGAGCTCGTTTGGACTTTTTGTTTGAATGAATTTTGTCTGGCAGATTCCAGTGACTTTCTCTTCACTTCCCACTAAAACATGTATGAAGATAGTGGTAGAAAAATGTTACAAAAACAATCCTATACACTAAGGTCCACAGATGACCTCAGACTTGTGGAAAGTTCTTAAGTCTTGTATCTTTGTTAAACATATAAGAGTTGATATGATTAGAAAGAAAAACAAAACTTAGTGAAGTTGCCATCATCACTCACACAGATTTCACCTCATAGAGATGACACTTTGAACCTATGCCACTCTACTGCAGGTTCAATGACTGAATACCCAACATTGTTAACAACCAGAATACTGAGCTACTTTTCTTCTATCATTTATTTATTGGATTTTGGGACAACGAGAATAGTGTCATTTCCCTTCCTTTTTTTTTTGGCTTCATCACCTCCATTGTTTTGGTCTCATGACCTCCGCCATTTTATTATTGTTTATTCAAAAAAAGAAGATTCCAGAAAGTTAACTGGGATACATAGAGGTCTAGTAATAAAGCATTACTGTTTAAAAGATGAAATTTCCACAAGTAAAATGCTATAGCAAGAATTGGAGGCCAGCAGAAATTCCTACAACCCAAGAATTGCATTAATTTATATGGATTATCATTCAGAATAAAAAAGAACAGGAAATTTTCTGTAGGATCAATATCAGTCTTAGTGGTATATAGACAAACTAGGATAATATTCTTGAAAGAAACTGAGAATTGATCCAGGAACTGTTGATATATTAACCTTCTCTCCAGATGTAGATTTGAAAGAGAGACTTAACCATTATCCAAGAATGTACAAATTGGACCAGTAGTAATCCACATAATGTGTGTTGACAAATATGAATCGGAAAGGATTTGGCTTCATTCAATGGTGGCTAATGAAAAAAAAGCAAGAGAGAGCAATGTAAAAATACTGCAGAGCAAGGAAAAAGAAACAATATCCAAAAACTGACAGGAGAAGAATATTTCTGAAAACAAGATATGATCTATTGAAAGAAATTCTGAAGAGAAAATAAGAAGTTTTAGCCTCTTTGTAATAGGGGCAAATAATTATAAGGAAAAAAAATCTGGTTCTTTAAAAGGATATAAGCAAGAAGTAAAATGGCTAAGTAAGGACTAAGTAAGGATGACTAGGTAAGTATTTCCAAAAAATAAGAAAAAAGCTAAAATCCATTGTTGAGTGAAAGAAGAAAAAAGATATTGCAGAAAATTAAATGAGTGTGTAAACTTTTGAAGTTCCCCCAGAATGTAGAGGGAAAGAACAAAGAAAAGCATGATAGAGAAGATGAAAGACAGAGAGTACAAAAAAAAAAAAAAAGAGTCAAAATACAGAAAATAGGCTTAACTCCAAAAAACTCAAGAAACAAAATACCCAGCCAAGTCAGCATGAGTAATAATAAAAAACATCAAGAAAAAATAATTTTCTGAGTCAAAGATGATCTACAAATGTGTTCAAAGAAATTATGTTTCAAAAAATTCAATAAAAGTAATATACATTAAGATGTAGCAAATTTTGAATTGCAACAATAAACTTTCTGTTTTCGTTCAGAATACAAAAAAGTAATAAGCAACCAAGAAACAAAATATTTTTTTCCTGCTTGGGCTTTTTTTTTGTTTTTAATTTGAATAGATTTGAAAATGCAGTTTTGTTACATGGATATATAGTATAGTGGTGAAGTCTGGGCGTTTAGTGTCACCATCATCCAATAGTGTACATTGTACCCATTGAGTAATTTTTCCTTCCTCACCCACCTTATGCTCCTATCCTTCCCCCTCTCTAGTGTCTATTATTCTACACTCTATGCCCATGTGTACACATTATTTAGCACCCATTCGTAAGTGGCATTTGACATCTGTTTCTGAGTTATTTAATTTACAATATGGTCTCCAGTTTGATCTGTGAAAATCATGTGAAAGACATGATTTTATTCCTTTTTTGTGACTGAGTAGTAGTCCATGGTGTGTATGTGTGTGTGTGTGTGTTTGTATACCCATGCTACATTTTCTTTAACCACTCATCTGTTGATGGATGAATAAAGGTTGATTCCGTATCTGTGCTACTGTGAATAGTGTTGCAATAAACATGCGTATGAAAATCTTTTTGACATAATGATTTCTTTTTGTTTGGGTATATACCCTGTATTAGGATTGCTGGATTGAATGGTAGATCAATTTTTAGTTCTTTGAGAAATCTGTATTGTTTTCCATAGAGGTTAGA
The DNA here is from genome assembly GCA_963574655.1 of Perodicticus potto. Classification (NCBI taxonomy): domain Eukaryota; kingdom Metazoa; phylum Chordata; class Mammalia; order Primates; family Lorisidae; genus Perodicticus; species Perodicticus potto. The sequence goes on from CAUYRH010071654.1 coordinate 11,862, forward strand.
CTAATTTTCATTTTCATACCCACCAACATTGCCTTTTCTCTGCATCTTGGCCCACATCTGTTATTTTTTTGACGTTTTGATAGTATCCATTCTGACTGGGTAAGCTGATATCTCATTGCTGTTTAAACTTGCATTTCTCTGGTGATAAATGATGTTTAGCACTTTTTCATATGGTGTCTGGCCATTAAGCAACAAAATATAACCCTCAAAATGGGAATTAAAATCAGAGTACACTCAGACTGTTTGCATAACTCTAAGTATCAGAATAATAAGCCTCATGCAATAATAAACTTATTGTTTGAGTGCCTATTTCAAGCAACATGTTTATAAATTGTATCTCTTTATTTCAATCAACCCTGTAAGGTAGGTTATATATCCTCATTTGGAGAACTGAGATTCAGAACTATAACATGACCTAAATACCACAAAAATAAAGTTATTGAACTGAAATCTACTTGATTCCAAAACACGTGCTCTTTTTATTGTAGTATGCAGCCCGTATGATAGTTGGGAGCAAATGGTTTTAATACAAAATTTAGTACCCTGCTAAGTTATGTTTAGCAATGAAAGCAAAAGAAAGGCATCATCAGATAAGCAAAGTATAATTGCAAAGTTATGTTTGAGAGAAGGTCTCTGAATTAGATGCCTGAATTCTCAGTGACTGGAAATATCCAAAAGGCTCAAATGGTAACAAAGCTAAAGGTCCGAAAAAGGGCAATGAAATGTTTTATGAGTTGTCTTTTTTTTTTTTTTTTTTTTTTTGAGACAGAGCCTCAGGCTGTCACCCTGGATAGAGTGCTGTGGCATTACAGCTCACAGCAACCTCCAATTCCTGGGCTTAAGCAAGTCTCTTGCCTGGGCCTCCCAAGTAGCTGGGACTACAGGCACCCGCCACCACGCCTGGCCATTTTTTTGGTTGCAGCCATCATTGTTGTTTGGCAGGCCTGGGCTGGATTCGAACCTGCCAGCTCAGGTGTACGTGGCTGGTGCCTTAGCCCGTTGAGCCAGAGGCGCTGAGCCTATGAGTTGTCTTTTTAAAACACCCTCTCTTTGGGGGAGTTAAACCTTCATTCTGTCCCTGAGGATAGTAATCAAAGGGGCAGAAAATTTTTCTTTGCTATTTGTTCTAGTATCTTAAACCATAGAAGATGGCTGAATGTCACAAGATCATCATCACAAGCGATAAAGTCAACCGAAAATACCAATTGTAGTTAAATAACAATAGCTCTAAGCTATGGCATATGATGCTAGTTCCATAGACTAGATCTGAGCCCAACTATAGAGAACCCCCCATTTAAAAAGCCCCATTTTCCTTCTTTGAGGCAGGATGGTGCTCTTTGAGACACAAGTCCACCATCAATAAATTCTCTTTCTTTTCCTTCAAATCATTTGTCCTTATTCTTCATTCTCACTGATTCAGCCTCCAGAAGTACTGAACTTTTGGCAACAAAATTACCATTGCTTTTAGAAGCATACCATGACCTTGTTAGGTGTTAAAAACCTTGGGGAAAATGAGCTTAAAATGATCAACATTCCTTTGGAAGTTTCAGTAGAAGTTATTTAGGAGGACCTTATTTCATTGTGTGAATGAGGGATGATGGAGAGATAAAGAAACATCTTGTTTCAAAAAGATAAAACAGTAAATGCAAAGACAGAAAAAAGAATATTGGAGAGAGATGATCAAAAAGAAAAATGTACTTTGATTACTGTCCTAGTATTTCACGAGCAAGCTTCATAGTTGTGGTTAATGTAACGATGTGTTTGCAAATTTTCTTTGGGGCCAGAATTGGATGAGGGTCCGCAGTGATGCCACTGTCACCTTCCTGTGGAATTTGCCTCTTTTGTTCCAACTTTGAATGGGAATTGTTGGATAGAAATTGAAGGCATAGGAAATTCTTATACAGATAAGAGTAGTTTTAAATTTGTTCCTCTCATAGTGTGGGTTAGCTGTTTGGATGGATGGGTCAAGAAGGGATAACTTCCAGAAACAGTATGATGATAAAAGACACCCAGGAATGATGATGATAAATGAAGCGGTGGTGGTAGTGTGTGAGGAAGCTGCTGAAATATCTAGAATAGGGGTCCTCAAACTTTTTAAACAGGGGGCCAGTTCACTGTCCCTCAGACCATTTGAGGGCCAGACTATAGTTTTAAAAAAAACTATGAACAAATTTCTATGCACACTGCACATATCTTATTTTGAAGTAAAAATACAAAACGGGGGTGGCACCTGTGGCTCAAAGGA
>CAUYRH010071655.1:0-38284 GCA_963574655.1 Perodicticus potto
ATACGAGGAAGAAAAGAACAAGTGATCCCATCTCAGGGTGGGCCAGGGACCTGAAGAGAAACTTCTCTGAAGAAGACAGGCTCATGGCCTACAGACACATGAAAAAATGCTCATCATCCTTAATCATCAGAGAAATGCAAATCAAAACTACTTTGAGATATCATCTAACCGCAGTAAGATTAGCACACATCACAAAATCCCAAAACCAGAGATGTTGGCATGGATGTGGAGAAAAGGGAACACTTCTAAACTGCTGATGGGAATGCAAACTAATACATTCCTTTTGGAAAGATGTTTGGAGAATACTTAGAGATCTAAAAATAGACCTGCCATTCAATCCCATAATTCCTCTACTAGGCATATATCCAGAAGACCAAAAATCACATTATAACAAAGATATTTGTACCAGAATGTTTATTGCAGCCCAATTCATAATTGCCAAGTCATGGAAAAAGTCCAAGTGCCCATCGAGCCACGAATGGATTAATAAATTGTGGTATATGTACCATGGAATATTATGCAGCCTTAAAGAAAAATGGAGTCTTTACCTCCTTCATGTTTATGTGGATGGAGCTGGAACATATTCTTCTTAGCAAAGTATCTCAAGAATGGAAGAAAAAGTATCCAATGTACTCAGCCCTACTATGAAACTAATCTATAGCTTTCATATGAAGGCTATAACCCAATTATAGCCCAGTAATATGGGGAAATGGGCAAGGGAGGGGAGGAGGAAGGATGGGTAGAGGGAGGGTAATTGGTGGGACCACACCTATGGTACATCTTAGAAGGGTACAGGTGAAACTTATTAAATGCAGAATATAAATTTCTTAACACAATAACTAAGAAAATGCCATGAACGCTATGTTAACCAGTTTGATGAAAATATTTCAGATTCTATATGAAACCAGCACACTGTACCCCATGATTGCACTAATGTACACAGCTATGATTTAATAAAAAAGAAAATAAATAAAGCAGTGAAGTAGAAATGATATTAAAGCTATAATCCAGCAAAGCAGTTCAAAAATGAAAATAACGCTGAATCTATATGCTGAAATGGCCCACAGTGCACCAGGAACATTGACCCTGAATGATGAAGTAAATGTTAATCTTTGACATCTCCAGAGAAAGAAGAAAGAGAGAGAAAGAGAATGAATCAAGTCATTTGGAATAAGATAAAAACTATATTGAATTCCAATTGAATCAGAGATCTAAAATTTTGGAAATGCAACCATCCAGCTTAAAGAAGAAAACGTGGATAAATTCCAATAAACCTGGGAGAAGACAAAACCTCATTTAAAACCTGGAAGCACCAATGCAGTGACTCACACCTACAATCTCAGCACTTTGGGAGGCCAAGAAAGAAAGATCACTCGAGCCTAGGGGTTCAAGACCAGACTGGGCAAACAGTGAGACCCTTGCCTCTCCAAATTTTTTTTTCAATTAGCCTGGGACTACGTGTGTATGCAACCACCTATAGTCTCAGCTACTCAGGGGCTTAGCAGGGAGGATTGCTTAAGCACAGGACTTCAAGGCTGCAGTGAGCTACGACCACATCACTGCACTCCAATCCAAGTGACAGAGCAAGACCATCTCAAAAATAAATAAATAGATAGGTGGGGAAAAGGAGGAGCAGAGAAAGGGGAGGAGAGAGGTGAGTGGGGTCTTGGTATGTGCCAAACCTTTTGGGGGCAGATTATAAGAGGGACTTTACCTAACAAATGCAATCAGTGTAACCTGGTTTCTTGTACCTTCAATGAATCCCCAACAATAAAAAAATAAATAAATAGACAAATATTTGAAAAAATATATAACCTGAAAGTAATAAAAGAAAAACTGGCAAATTTGGCTTAGGAAAATTAAAAATGTAGATAAAATAAGCCAAGTCAAAGAGAAATGATAAACTGAAAAAAGAGTTTTGCTAATTCTAATCCAGAAAGCTAATCTTCCTAACACATAAAGACCTCTCTAAAACCCAGAAGAAAAATAAACACCCGCCTAAATATGGTCCCAAAAAATAGGAATTATGCTGGAAAAGATATATAAATGACTTAACATATGATCACATGCTCAAATTCATTCAAAACAAGACAAATTCAATTAAATATATATTCATGTACTATTTTTTAATCCATCATTTTGGCAAAAATCCAAAGACTTTGCAACATTCTGTGGGTGTGCTTGTCAGGAAATAGGAACCTATATATGTTGCTAATGGGAGTGCTATGGTGTAATCTTTATAATCTGAATTTAGCAATAGCTAACAAAATTACACACGCAGTCGTACTTTGGCTCAGCAGTTTTACTCCTAGGAATTTACCTTGTGGATATGTCTCTACCAATCCAAAACAGCATGCAGGCCTCTTCTTTTTCAATTGTTTGCTGGCAGCATCATTTTTTAATCATACTTCTGATTCTTCTTTTTAAGCTTTTGTCTTCCACTTTTTATATTTCTGCCTTTATTATTTTCACCTTTATTTGAATTTGTGAAGCATGTTGTTCTCTTTTCAAACTTCTTGGGGTAAAACAATTTATGTGTTTTAATTATTCTCTGTTTTCTAATAAATGAATCCAAAGCTTTCATTTTTTCCTCCAGGTAGTTTTTATACTGGAATTGCTGATATCTAGGAAAGGTATATTAAATTTATTTGCCATTTTTGTAGATGTTTCCATTTCTTTTATTTTCACCTCCTTGTATTTTGAAACTATGCTATCAGATTGTATTTTTTAAATTTTGGTATATGGCATCTTTTATCAAAGCAAAATATTTATCTCTGTTCCTATTATAGTTTGGGACTTTGGTTGGATTTTTCTGATTTTCTGTTATTATTTTTGCCTTCTGCAAATTAATATTTCTCTAGTATCTCTTTCTCCCCTATCATCATTTTTTTTTTTTTTTTGCAGTTTTTGGCCGGGGCTGGGTTTGAACCCGCCACCTCCAGCATATGGGGCCAGCGCCCTACTCCTTTAAGCCACAGGCGCCAACCCCCCATCATCATTATAATCTTCTTATTGTTGCTGTTTTAAATTTTGTCTCCTATAAATTCTCTACAAATGGCTCTCTGTCTTTTTAATGTAGTATGGCTTTTGACTGGCCATTTCAACATTTCCACATTTCTGGGAGCCAGTCTTCCTTGTACTTTTTTGACATTTTGCTTTGCTTTGTATATGTCCTGCTTTCTTCATTCTTTTTTGCTTCTTTTTCACATTTCTTTGACTTGACCAAGTATTTTTCATTTTCTTTCATCTTAAAGTTTTGGAAGTCATGCATCCTGTCTCAGTTCTTCAACAGGTCATCCTCAGGTTTAATGCAAATATTAGATATAATTTTCTATTAATATCTAAAGTTAAACTATTTTTCCCACCACTTCCTGAAAGGCAACAAAAACCTCAAAAGTTTTATTTATTTCCTTTGTTTCTTTAACTCCTCCTTCACATTTTAGGCCAACCATTTCTACCTCTCAATATGAGATCACCTGAATCTTGATGTGTAATTATTAACTCTAATTTAATCTTAAATTGTGTTTTACTCTTCTTTTTTACATCACTGCTGTCCATATTCCCTATTCTCTTATCCAGTTCATTTTTTAAGCTCTTTTGAAGTAGAACTTATAGAAATTCTTTTGGGTTAAAGTTTGTCTTAACTTTAAGACTTAGAGTCTTTGTTGATTCAACCCTCACAGTTGAATGTGGGTTCTCAATGAGCCCTTTCAATCAAAAGGTCGTGAGGATACATGACCTTTTTTTCAACTCTATACATTTTTCTTTTCTTATTTCTTTGAGCATTTCCTCCCCTCAGTTTTCTCTGTTCATTTTCCTGAAGTGCCCATTAGTGAATGTTGAAGCTGCTTAAACTACCTTGTGTGACTCAACAGCTTTTTCCTTTTATTCATTTTTTTATTAAAATATAAACACATAGATCATGTATACATTAATGTATTTATGGGGTACAATGTGCTGATTTCATATAGAATTAGGAGCATTTATATCACACTGGTTAATGTATACTTCACCTTGTTTACTTAATTATTGTGTTAACACATTTACACTCTATACTTAATAGATCTGACATGTACCCTGCATTATGCACTGTAGATGTGATCCCACCATTCAAGTGTTTTCAATTTCTTATCACTTGTCCTATGTTTTGTAGAATTCCGTAGCTCTATCTTCCAGCTCTTTAGCTGTGCTCATTCTACTATTCAGTCTACTTACTAAACCGTTGTAATAATTAAGTTTGTTTCCAGGAACTTTAAATTGATCTTTTAATAAATCCTTTTTCTTATTTTTATGGATGTTATTAATTACAATGTTTACATGTGTTTAAAAACCTCTCGTTTGCTCTATTAATTCTGTTGAGGTTTACATCCTTCTTTCATGAGGTTATTTTCTTCAAACATTTGGTAGACTTAGGTCATAGGCTTATCATAGCTTTTGAGATCCCTCATTAGACTGCCTATGAATACTGTTTTGAGGTTTACCACAGCCTGCCTTGGCAATTTAGTGGTAGGAAGTGTAGGCTGTAGTTTCAGGAAAGTATACAAGCAGTGCACAAACCTTTTATGGAAACTTCTCCTGCTCCTGGATTTTGTCGGTCACTTGGGAGCACTGCTATATCACCATTACTGGATCTGCCTTGGGACAAAGGTCTCTGCCACTCATCACATGACACACAACAGGGCCAGAAAGACACAGATGTGTAGAGATGTTCCTTCCATAGTCCTTAAACCAGCCATCACAATGGCTGCCTGCATCAGTCCTCCTTTTCCCTGAATCCTCCCTTTCCAAGCTTGAAGATCACTGACACTCATAATTCTAGACTTTACTCTGCCACTCAAAACTTTACCTTGAGTAAATCCTGAGCCTTCAAGGTTCACATATGCAAAATAAAGAAATGGAAACAAATGAAGCATTCTTTACTGTGTTCTTTATTTCTACTTGGAATAATGCAGTGAGGAGTGGTTATCTATATACTATTTAACACCTAGCCAGATAGCTGGATCAAATCCTAGTTCCTGGACAGCATTAGGCAAACTACATAATTTTTCTGTGCCTCAGTTTCCTCATTTAAGTATGGATAATCATTATAATGTACATCTCAGCATGATTGAGAAGATTGAATGCACTAATGCATATAAAGGTCTCTAACTAATGCTGGCACACAATAAGCACAGTAACATTAGTACTATCACTGCTGCAATTCAGAGATTTCATAGTTGCAATCTTATACTGGATACTGAAACTCATTCCTTAATGGACCCAACACTTTAATCAAAACCACCCTGAGATATCACCTATACCCAGTCAGAATAGCCCACATCACAAAGTCCCAAAGTTGGAGATGCTGGCATGGATTCAGAGAGAGGGAAACACTTTTACACTGCTGGTGGGACTGAAAACTAATGCAGCCTCTTTGGAAGGAAGTATGGGGAATCATCAAAGAACTCAAATTAGACCTCCCATTTGATCCTGCAATCCCACTACCAGCCATCTACCCAGAAGAAAGAAATCCTTTTATCACAAAGACATTTGCACTAGACGATTTATCACAGTTCAATTTACAGTCACCAAGATGTGAAAACAACCTGAATGCCCACCAACCCAGGAATGAATTAACAAGCTGTGGTATATGTATACCATGGAATACTATTCAGCCATTAAAAAGATGGAGACTTTACATCTTTTGTATTAACCTGGTTGAAGTTGAAACACATTCTTCTCAGTAAAGTATCACAAGAATGGAAAAACAAGTATCCAATGTACTCAATAACTAATATGAAGCCAGTAGACAACGTAATTTTTGCTCACATAGAAGAAAAACTCATTTCAATTCAAGTTAGGGGGAGAGGGAATGAAGGAAAGGGGAAAAGGAGGGTAGGGGTGCTCCCACTGAATGGGCACAATGTAGGGGTGTCTGGCACACCTTTTGGGTGTGGGACAAACTACAAGAGGGACTCCACTTGACAAATTCAAATATTGTGACCTGGTTGTTTGTACCCTCCCATTAACCTGAAATGTGAAAAAAAAACGAAAAAAGAAAAGAAAGAAATCAATACTAACCGAAAGACTCATGGCTGCCAACCATTTGGGCACATAGAATGAGTTCTAAATAAGAAGTCTTTCTCTTTCCTTTGAGAAGTCATATTTTTACTGAAGGATTTTCATCACTGGCTTTTTGAGTCTTTGACTGCATTGGATTCCACGCAAAGCAGCATGTATTTAATTTTAATTCCTGTGATTTACACAACATGGTGCCCCATGCTGGGGATTAACCACGTCTCCACTCGCATGCATCAGAACAGATCTAAGAGTGATTTTCTGTTGCATTTGCACATAAAAGTCAACCTGATTAAACAGGAAATTTTTCAATCATATATTTTCCGTTCAAACCTCCGTGCTATGTTTCATCGTGTCTTCAGAAATTTTCACAAAAGAAATGTCTGAGGCCCATCTGGCTTTTTAAAATCCTTTCCACATAATCTATTTGTTTTCAGACCAGATGCTGATAGGAGACTATTTGCTCAACCTTTTATTTCTGAAGTTTGTTAGCATGTCTATTTTTGCTTTTTTCAGAAATTTAATCAGTATCATTAGGTAACCAGCCAAGTTAAAAAGGTTTTCTTTCATCATGTCTTTCATTATAGACTTTATGCCAATTTATCCCCAGAAACGCAATAATTCTTGGATTTACTTTCTGTTCTCTATCAACTTCCCTCTTATTTTTCCTATATATTTTAAGAGAAACACTTAAATACACCCGATGCACCTCTATTAAATTTTCCAGTGTCTCAGTGTTGCTTCTTTACTGCCTTCAAAATCTGTTTAAATTTTTTATTGGATTTTTAGTTCTGTAGCAGTCTTCTTAAACCTCATCCAATTCTTACACATCTCATCACAGTTTATCTTCAAGAATTTCCACTTCAGTTCCATAGATGTCATCTCTCCTAAATCCTATTAATCACGCCAACAAAAAATGTTCTAGAATTTTTTTCCAGGTCTTGCCATATATCATGAACTCTCTCTCTCTCTCTCTCTCTCTCTCTCTCTGTAGTTTTTCTTATTCAGCACTTAATATTGTTTAACAATCCTGTATTTTCCCCATTTATTTAGTTTTGAACATAGAATCATCTATTCAGAACCTATGTGTGACAACAAAGGATATGTGAGTTTCTGTCAGCACTGCTGTTGTGCATCTGGTTGCTTTTAAGTCCTTTTCACCCACCTGTAGCTAAAACTTTGTTTGCTGCACATGATGGATAATATTATTTAGAGGGAAAATCTATTATTATTAGAATATGGGGATTTATAAATCAAATATTAAGTATATGGAGTTCATTCATGAGAGGTGTGTATTTTCAAAACATTGCGTTGTTTTTATTAAGTAAAAAGGAAAGATTTGGATTTCTTTGAGTAAAAAAGAGAAGGACAAGAAAATGGATTTGGGAACTAAGAACACAGGATGAGTGATGTGGCTGAAGCACATGTTCACAGCTGGCACCCAACAGTGGAGCGAAGTGGTCACTGAGGCCACTGCACGAGCTTCCTCCTCCTGCTGTCCCAGTTGGACCTTTGCCTGAGGTTAATGGCATTCTAATTTTTTCATTTACCACACAAGAAAAAGAAGTAAACAGCAATTAGAGATGAAGCAACATATGATCTGGCCTGCTCCAGCTCAAGGAAAACACTGGGCATGAGTTTGAGGGAGTGTATTCATCAAACATCATGTGAAACCAGGAGGACTCAGGCTAAAATCCAGCAGAACATGCAGTCTGTGAACTAGAGAGACTGTGGGGGCCGTTCAATCATGGTTCTCAGTCAAAACAAAGCAACGGGTTGCTTTTGAATCTACATTGCCTCATTTGTTATACCTATTTACATTGCTGGATGAAGGGAATCTCAAACTGAAAAAGAAGGATTTTATTCTCCTGGTGATTTTCATGCTCTGGTGGGTTTTCTAGCAATCATGGCAGCTTCCTGACTTGTGTGTTCTTTCTGCCTCTGGCTGCCATATTACAGCATCAGTCTTGATGCCATGAAAAGTGACAAATCAAGAGCTCCCAATTTTGACCATAATTCCCAGTGGTCTTCCATTGTGGGCTTCCATTAATTATAGCTCTGCTAGGCTAGGGAAGAATCCTGTCCTCCCTGTATGGCCTGGCTCTGTGACACTCTGAACTGATAGGGTAGGTGTAGGGTAGAAACTACAAACCCTGCTACCAGGGATTTTTCTGTTCTTGATCCCACCAAAAATATTTCACATGTGATGACTAAACTGCCTAGGATGGAAAGAATCAATGCCTGTCCTCATCTTTCCTCAGAAGTCGATTGTGGAGTTTTACTCAGTCTTCAAACGACTGCATAAAAAAACTGGTAAGAAAGACAGAGTTGGGGAGAAAGGAGTGAGGTTGGGGAGAAAGGAGTGCGTAAAAGAGAGATGGGTGTCGAGAATTTAGGTTGGCAGAGGTCTTGTGTCTCTGAACTCAGAGGAAGGCAGTAAGTAGTGGGAGGAAGCAAGGCAGACTGGGGCACAGGTGAGCCCTCGACTGTGCCTCCCCGTCCAGCCACATTAACCTGGAGGCAGCGAAACTTCCTTTCACATTCTGAGGATCAGTTTGCTGTTACTCTTAGGTTTTATCATTGCTGTGAGTTTTTATCTTTTTATCTGTCTTGATATGAAATTATCACGGAAAGTTGGGAGAAAGAAATCATTACTGGGGCAAATATACTTTTCCTGTGTAATTGAGAGGAATTGTTGGTGTCATGAAATATGTATTTTTATATCTTTGGATGAAAGTTGTAAAGTTAGTTATATCACTAAAAAAGTCACTTGGCAATGCATGATATGCTTTTTTGCTAATAACAAAAGTGCTTTATTCGCTAAGAAGAGACATTCTGATCAAAGGTTAGTAAAGAATATGTTTATTGATTTACATAAAGATTTAAGAATCTTACTCTTTCTCCCTATTACAAACAGATATTTTCCCTCTCATGCCTCAAACTCTGAGAAATCCCAGTAAAAATGAAAAAAGAAATGCCAGACAGTGCAGACCAATATACAGGTCATGGTTACCCAGCTCAGCATCGTGATGCCCATTCAAGAAGGAAATGAGCCCTGCAAACATCAGCCCCCAAAGGAACCCTGGGGGACACTAAGTTTTTGATTATCTGAGATAAATTTGACCCAAGACACAAGCATTCTGGGAAAAGAACTGACTAAACTGCTTCACATTACCAGTGACAACATTTTTATACCATATATGAGTTTCAACGATGAGAAGGCTGCAGGAGGAAGGTAGAACTTGTCTGTCACAACACAAAGAAATCAGTAGAGTAGGCGAGAACAGCAGGAGGAGGCCAGCATCCAAGCAAGTGCAGTTAACCTGTCCCCTTCTACAAACATTGCTATAGCCACACAGTAGCAGTTGGGAGGAGAGTCAAAGGCAGAGCAGGAAAACTGGGCCACAACCAAGACCAGAAATTCACTTCCAAAGAAAAGAGACTGACTCAGAAGAGACTTGAGTTACACACGCTGTGGTCATTCCAGAGCACTCAGCCAAGGCAAAAATCAAGAACTCAGCCCACCCTAGCAGAGAACACCAATCCCGACTCTAGGAGTGGGAACACTCAGGCATCAGACTTCAGCAGACTGACAGGTGCTTCCAGGAGCATCACGCCTGCCCAGGTTTGCTCTCACAAAGTGGCCAGGCAGGAGGCCTCTGGGAGGACACATAGGTGCAGAGGCAGAAGAAGCAGAACAAGGAGCCCTGCAGTCCAACAGAATGGCAGCCCTGCTCTCTCCACCTGGTATGTAGGAGTAACATGCCACAGACGGGATTCTTTGCAGCAGGGAGTAAAGAAAAGACAGAGGAAAATGCTCAATGATGGGGCCCTAGGGGACTCAATAAGGAAAATTGAGACCAATCTTCTCTAAATACAAATATCATTCTCCTGCTCTGTGCAAAATGAGTGCTGGTTAGGGGATTACATATCTTTGATCTTTTGCTTATATACCCGCAAGCCCAACTTTCTTCCAAGTTCAAAGACCTCATAGGGGCTAAGAGGCAAGTATTTTGCTCAGTGATGGCCATGATTACAACCACCCTAAAGACAGAGCTGAGTTTTCAAAACACCGTCCAGTCAAACATTTTCTCTTAACACCCATAGAAGTTGTTTCTGAGTTTATCATCTCTCAGAATGGGACTAATGACCTGAACTTGCAGGCTTCCTTCTCGAGGAGGTAAGTAACAAATAAAACCAAAACCATCCTGAACTGTGTTGACCTTCGGGTCACAGAGGGTGAATTTATATGCTTGAAAGTTTAGGGTGGGAAAAGCGTAGGGAGGGAGTAAGCACCCTTCAACACCAACACATTTGGATGAAAAGCAGCAGCTACAGAGTAAGAGAAAGGTCAGGACAAGCATCAAGTGATGGCTGGAGAAAGGGAGCCGGATACTCTACAGGTCAGCTTTAGATTTTGGCAAAATCATGCCCTTGTTACATCAGGGGAAGAGTGAATTGCCATTTTCTTCCAGCTCCCAAGTACTAGAGAGTATGCCCCTTTCAAGGAGAGCAGACCCTGCCATAGAAAAGAATTGTCTTGGTTTTGTCGTGTCTGATGAAAAAGAGAAAAGGGTGGTTGGCATTAAATTCCACCAAAGATGCCTCTGACTTTCCCGAGCCGACAGCCCCGCTGGCTGCAGCTGCCTGTGTACCATTCTCATCCACCTCTAAAAAGGTCTTGTGAACAATTTTTGACAAATACAAATTGGGAGTTGGAGAAATTCCAGTAAGATCAGCCTTTTCTTCATAAAAGATACTGATGATTCCCAAGTCTTCTAGAGTAGAAAAGTAATCGTAGCTCTCTTTCAGGGTGAACTTGGGGAGGGCCACAGCTACCATTTTTTCAGACATGTTTTCTGAGTTGCTCCAGGCCACTACTTTTTCATAGGTGATCTTCCTTTCCAGCTATAAGAGAAAGTAAATAATATTTAGAGTCAGATTATGAGCCTGCAACAAATGCCCCAATTACTTTAAGGTGCCCAGGTCTGTTTCAACAGTCAATGACAACCTCCACGGCCTTTCTCTGGGCCTCAGAATAGCCTGATTCCATTTAAAACCCCTCCAAACAGACATCTCTCCTCTTTAAAAGAAGTATGGGACAATTTGAGTTCCAGCACTCTTTGGTGTTTGACAGACAAATGTTCAAAAGCCCAGCAAAGCTCACTTGAATAGTTGGGTGCCTTAGCCAAGCCCTAACATTCTGAAGTTAAATTTCCTATTCTGGAAAACAGAGGTAATACTATTAGGCACTTGCACGGATTAAGAAAATGATGTATGTAAAGCAGTTAACACAGCAGGAACATAGTAAATAGTGAACGATGATTGTTATTGATGTTGTAACAACTATAACTGGTATACAGGTATTTCTTTTGTTTTTTTAAGAGACAGAGTCTCACTTTATCGCCCTCGGTAGAGTGCCATGGCATCACACAGCTTACAGCAACCTCCAACTCCTGTGCTTAGGTGATTTTCTTGCCTCAACCTCCCAAGTAGCTGGGACTATAGGCACCAGCCACAACGCCTGGCTATTTTTCTGTTGCAGTTTGGCAGGGGCTAGGTTCGAACCCATCACCCTTGGTATATGGGCCAATGTCCTACCCACTGAGCAATAGATGCCGCCCTATCTAGGTATCTCTTTCACTTTCTTTCTCCCGCTATCTCTATCTCTTTGCCCCTTTGGATAACATGCAACTGAGATTCTCCAGCCTTCATCAATTCCCACCTCACAATCTATCTATTCCACTATTAATATCCACATTTAAGGTACATGTGCCCCCAAAACAAGGTCCAGCTAAAGGGTCTTTAACTGAATGATAGAAAAATAGTCTGAGTACATAACCAGAAATCAGGATATTCAGGAGGAAGGAAAAGCTATTTTATTTTTAGTAATTTTCAAGTTGCTCTGAACCCAAATCCCTTGGTTTAGAAAAATGGTTGCAGAGAACTATGAAAGTAGAGAGGAAATGTTGATTCTAATCTTTTTGTCATTTGTTCTTTATTCTAAACAAATGAGGAATTAATATCTTATTTAATTCTGGTCCTTATATATTCTTTGCTATCTTGGATAGCTCAGGTTCCATCCAGGCACCACGCTTCGTCAGCACAGTAGATGGTCAATGGTGTTCTTCTCCAAAGATCTATAACTGAATGTTTCCTAGAAACTAGAAATGAAGACTTGCCTCTTCCAGACCCTTCAAGTTGTCATCTGAGTAAGACGGCAACAGGATAAGCATGCTGAGCTCCCCCTTGGAATATCTCATCTCAAGGATCTGTGCCTTCAGCTCCTCTAAGAAGGCAAGCTTATGTAGACCTGTGTGAGTCATCATCTTTACATTCTTCTTTTCATTCTGTAGAAGACAAGGTAGGGAGTCATGGGACTGCCATGAGAAGCACCAAACTCACATGGCCCCAACTCTCCTGAGAGCAGAGCTACTGTCTGCACCAGAAGCCCTGGGCCATACCAGTGATGGACCCGAGAGAGTTTGCCCTCTGATCTGTCTGCCATAATGGTGCCAATACTTTGTCTCTCTGTGTTTTTAATCAATTGTTCAGCAAGACTACTGCTGACAGGCTTTCTGTCCAAGCATCTCCCACAGCCTCATCAACAGAAATGAGCCCTGCCAGCTGACCCTCTCCAATGCCTGTGCCATCTGCCTCTTGCCCCCACCACCATCTCTACCCCTACCCCCATCTTCTCACACATGGATGAACCCCCCCCCCCGGCACCAATGGGAGCCCTGGTCAAACAATAATTATCTGCATATTAAATAATAGCACCGGCTCCATACCCATCCTTCAGAGGAAAGGCACCCCCAGGTGCCTTAAATCCCACAGTAAGCTGCAGGTGGAAAACGAGGGGTCATCCGTCTGCAGCTGAGGATCTTTAACCTTTGAGAGAAAACTTGTCCCCAGCAATAAGCTAACTCTCATCTTTTCCTCCCATTCTAAGCCTTACAGAAGTGAATCCTAATCACAAATTTGCTTAACTAATTTAGCCTTTGCATTTTCCCCCTTCAAATTCTAAGTGGAAATAATTGAATAATGAATGTAAAAATGTGCAGTGTGGTAGGCATTTGGCGCAAAAATGTCCAGTGAACTTCACATGCCGACTTTTATTAATAGCAAAATGTTCTTATTGTAAGTGTAAGCTGTAATTAAGAGAGCTAAGTTTTACTCCCCGTAGAAATTACGAGTTACATAGCTGGAAGGCCATGAGTTGGAACACAGTACCTCATTTAGAGAGAAAAGTGCATCAACTGTGTTTTCAGAGTCAAAATAGTTTTCCCATTTGGGCTTAAAGTAAACAGCATTCACCAGCACCAGCACAGTGGTGTCGTTGATAGTGTCTTTGCTCAAGAAGTCCTTGATTTTACCTAAAGAAAAGGTCCCAGAGAATATCCTCAGTATGAGTCGTATCACAAGTACTCATGTAGACAGATTTTCTTTAATGCATTTTAACAGCCCCCTGTGCTAGAAAGTGTCTAATCCAAGAACTAACCCAAGAAGATTAAGCCCCTGATACTCCTAGGTCAGAGGAAGTGGAGGTCAGTGTTGGGGTGATGGGAGAAGAAGAACACTCTCCCTCCACCATAGGGCGATCTGACTCAGTGCCCTGTAACAGAGGGACTTTCCTTTCATTCTTTCTATCATTTGTGATTGAAACTTGTCCTTAGACATATTAGACTTTGGTTTGTCTTTCAAATCACAGATCCAGTCACCTGACTATATGCTAATAATATCTTTGAGAAGATGGCATAAATTTCCTATCTCAAGTACCCATCATAGAATATATGCTAACATACAAACCAAAGTACATATAAATGTACTAAAACAGATTGTAGCCCATGCTACAAAATCTGTTTTAGCAGGACTTTCACATGCCCTGTCTCGTTCCATCCTACATAAACCATGAGAAGGTGGTCTTCTTAGCCCTCTGTACAGAAGAATAAACAGCACCCAGTGAGAGGTGAGGCCACACAGCCAAGCAGCAGCAGGATGGGCCAGGATGGGTTCTCAGGCCTCCAACTTGGGGCTTGGCTCTGGCGCTCTTTCTGTAACCAGCCCCCTGACCAAACACAAGATGAACCCCGAGGCACGTGTTCCATGGAGCCTTCTTAATGCTTTGCATTCCCAGGCCAGCTGGGCTTAACAACATGAACCCTGTGACATTTAACCAACTACTTGATCTTTTAGGTTGTTTCCCAGAAACAGCAAAATTTCTGCCAGAGTAAAGATTCTAAGGTCCCTGCGCAGACATCCTGATGCCAAGACCCGCTGTCCCTCACTCAGTTGTAACCTCCGAATGAAACCACCTGCCTGAGTTGCTTCCCCCATGACTACCCCAATGCAGGCTGCCACGCTCTTAACCCTATAAAAAGCTCCTCCCTGTCCCCATTAGTGGGGAGAGAATTTAAGGCTACCTCCCTCATCACACAGCTGACATTATTCATATTAAAAATTCCTTTCTTCCCTAGAAATCCTCATTGTCTTGGTGGTTGGCTTTCTGTGCAGTGAGTAAGCAGACCCAGGCTGAAGCCCCTGCAGTAGAGTCTAACAGTAACACAGCTGGAGGCTGACTGGAAAAGCCCCGTGGGGGAAGGCAAGAATCTGCCTTCAGACGGAGCCCTTTTCCACTCCAAAGTACCAAATCACCAGTTACTTCAGTGCTTGCTGAGAAGAAAAGCCCCTTCCACATCAAGAAGAGCTCTCCTGGGATCAGCGCCCGTAGCTCAGTGGTTACAGCACCAGCCACATATACCGAGGCTGGTGGGTTCGAACCTGACCCTGGTCAGCTAAAACAACAATGACAACTGCAACAAAAAAATAGCCAGGCATTGTGGCAGGTGCCTGTAGTCCCACCAACTTGGGAGGCTTAGGCAAGAGAATCGCTTAAGCCCAAGAGTTTGAGGTTGCTGTGTGCTGCGATGCCATGGCACTTTACCCAGGGCAATGGCTTGAGACTCTCTCTCTCCAAAAAGAAAGAGTTCTCCTCCAACCCCACAAAAACAGATTGTGTGAACATCATCTTCACTTAAACTTCTCTTATGCTCTTAACTCACTAAGGAGAAGCTACATCCTCAGGCCTTAGGAAGAACTTTGGAGAACTGTTTTCCTCTTGACACCTGAGTGGAGGCTTGAAGGGGTGGGAATTGTTGTGAAATGTGGAAGAAGGAAGAACAGATGAGGTAGGAATTTGGGGACTTCTTCCAAGGAGTGGGCAGACAGGGCATCCCAGCCCTAAGTCAGTGCAAGGAGGTTAGGAACAAGGGAGAGGATGACACCAAAGGGAAGAGAGTGGCAGAAAGTGTTGCCCCCATGCCAGAGACAAACCAAAGTCAGCCAGATATTGTCCCCAGGCCACCAGTCACTCAGAACTGTGTCGATGCCTGGTCGTGGTCTTATTCTGAAAGCAGGGGAAGCAACATACCACCTGCACGCTCATGTACTCCAAGCTTTTCATTGCATCTGAAATTCTTCCCCAGCTCCCCAATGGCAAATTGAAAAATACCCTAATTTGTGTCCAGCAGCGTGACTTGCCCCTTCAGGTCACTAATCCTTGAATCAATGGGGAAGACTCTATTCTGCTTTTCAAACTCTGCAGTGGTGGAAGGAACACTCTCCAAGCCCTCCCTGGAGCACCAGCACCAACTGGGGCTCGTCCCCTCCACAGAAGGCCAACAAGACCACAAACCAAAGGAGCCATAATAAGCAACAGTAATGCATTTTAACTTCCTGATGCTTTTCAAATCACACTTTAAACAGAATCTGCATATGTAAACCTCTGGCCCCAAAACACTAGCAATCTGCATTCCTGTTTCTTCATTTAAAAGAAAAGAAGAGCAATTACAAAGTGTTCCATCTCTCTTACCTTGAGATTGAGATTCAACCCAGTAGTTAATCTCTTGTCTGGACTTTTCAGAGTTTTTCTGGAAATCAACACTTTCAATTGTTGTGTGGTAAAATTGAATCACACCATCTGTATATTCCTGTTCCGTTGGAATGAGGGAAAATAGGGCAATAAATTCATGGAGTGATAGTAATAAGTTAAGAGTGAGACAGTCTCAAGAAGCCTCCTGAAACAGATGAGCCTGATCATTTAGTGTTGGCGGAATAGTCACATCAGTTCCTATGTATTCTCCTGTCTTAATTGAGCCAGAAACATTTCTGCCCTTGTGTTGACAATTCAGGATATAGACCTTGTACTCACGATGCCTCCGGAGTTACAATGGCATTTCCCACCAGATACCATTTTATTTGAACAATCCTTTTGTGGAGGCACCACAGGAAATATGAAGTCACCTGAGAGGCCCAGCTGTAAAACACTTCTGTTTTAGGGAACTAAAACCTTGCTTCATGGTTGCAGAGTTTTCATTTGGGGCGATGACAAAGTTGTGGAAATAGGGTGATGGTTACACAACATTGTGAATGTAATTAATGCCACTGAATGATTTACTTACAAATGGTTAAAATGACAAATTTTATGTTATGTGTATTTTACCACAATGTAAAAAAAAAATAATGCAATATATCAAAACCATTCATTTTTACACTTTTACTAGGTAAATTGTATGATGTACAACTTCATATATTTTTTTTAAAACCTGGTTGGTAGGACAGGCATGGTTGCTTAAACCTGTAATCCTACTACTTAGGGAGGACAAGGCTGGTGGAGTTCAAGACCAACTTGAACAAGAGTGAGACCCTGCCTCCGCTAAAAATAGCAAAACTAGCCAGGCATCATGGCAGGTGCCTGTAGTCCCAGCTACTTAGGAGACTAAGGCAGGACGTTTGTTTGAGCCCAAGAGTTTGAAGTTGCTGTGAGTTATGATGACGCCACAGTACTCTACCCAGGGTGATAGAGTGAGACTTTATCTCAAAAATAAATTAATTAATTAATTAAATTAAAAATCTGGTTGGGGGGGCAAAAAGCCCAGTAGAGAAATCTAATTTTTATTTTAAGAGAACACACTTATTTTGGTCAGAAGTAGGTTATTCCTGTTCCTGACTATCCAGCCCCAACTAGCTGTGCTGAGGCTTGGCCATTGGTCAAGTTTATGCTTATTGCCTGCTGTGTGACTCTTCCGGAGATTAGAGGGGAAGCTGGAGCCTAGACAGAGACACGTCTGGATCTAGGTATAAAGCTGTTTAGCCACAGAGACAAATCCTGTGCCTTTTGCTCTAAATAGCAAAATCCAGTCTCCTTCTGCGACAGCGCTCTACTCAGAAAAAGCACAGTGAGCACAATTTCACTGACATAGAAGGCGATTCTACAGAAGTGCCCCGGGGCAGCCAACAGGTAGGGGATGTTCAAAGTACATATACCAGACAACTTGACAGGGAACGAAAGTCAAGAAAAAAGGCCACCACCAGCCCCCATATGTCCCAACACAGTCCCTCCTAAGACTCTTTCTCGCCCACTTTATTCCACTCTTCACAGACCTCACAAGCTGCTCAATTTGAAATGTGGGAGGAGTGAAACAAAAGTAGGGGACTGAAAGAGGTGGGTCCTGGACATCCCACAGGTCCCCAGCAAGTCATCTTGTCAGAAGGCTTTGGGTTCTAGGCAGCTGGTGAGTCATCTAGACACTCACTTGTTTGTAAACCATACGCTCTGTGGTAACTATACTCACCAGCGTGGGCAACTCACCGAGTGGATTGGGAATTCCTGATCCACATAAAGCCTATTGGCAATGCTCAGGATACAATCGGTTTTGGACCTGTCTAATTTGCAGAGAAGCTTCCCGAAGTAGCAGCTCAGCAGTGCACTCTCGTCCTTTGAGGTCCCAGCCTAACAAAAGAAGAAACAAAATGTGGCCTTTCACGTGTCTATCAGAAGAGCTAAACCCCACTGAAGGATGGGTATTTTGTACAGAGGCAAGATAGGGCTGGTTAGTAAAGTATCATTTCTCTCCCTTACCAGGTAAGGGAATGAGCTAAGAGGAAAAGAGGAATATATTCTCCAGAGGAGATCCCACATCCAGGATCACTATCATCCGGGGAAAATACATCTGGAGACTCAGCAATGCACTCTGTGTTTTAGAAGGGTGCACCCTAGTTTTCTCTGTATTCAAAAAGGCATATGAAAGGCAATCATCTCTCCATCTCCTCTTCACCTTTCTAAGGTAGGGGCTGTCTCACCTGGGGCATATCTTTCCTGCTCCTAGTACCAGGCAGCCAGTAAAAGTTGGTACAGATTTCAGTTTGAATGAGAAAAAGCAGAGGTGGAAGGAGAGTGTAAGACTTTCGCAACTGACCCTACCCCTGACTGCCCTTCGTCTTCAACCTGTGGCCCGTAGGAGCAGGCGAGTAAGGGGGCTTTATTATTAAAGACACAAGTTTCTTTATCATGAACAGAAGACGGTAGATTCTACTCTTAAGGAAACTGGCTCACAGCCAAGGACAGACAAGTCACATACTCAGGAATCGCAGGTCACGAGGTTATTACTGTTGATGGCAGCCGGGACCTAATGTTGGGGAATAAGCGACCGTCACCAAATATGGTCCAGCCAAAATGAGCAGTTTGTAAGAGGGAGAGACAGGAGTGCACTGTGGCTCACCTGCTGATTCGGAGACTCCGTTGATTTTTTCTTCCCTTGCAGAGAACTGTCAGCCTGAGCTTCTTGTTTGTGGCTTTTCAGGCAGGGGTCAGGTTCTTTGCTTTCATTCTGATAAATGTCATGGAAGTGCAGTACCTGTGTGATAAGGGGATAGGATCATTCTGACACTATGGACAGCAGGAATCCAAATAGTTCCAGGAACATTTGTATAATGTGACAATGTTTATACATCAAACAAAACAGTTAACAATAGTGTAAAGGAAAGTGGATGCCTTTGTCCTTGGATAGAGAGGAGGAATAGAGAGGAAGTCATTGAATGCTATCCCAAAATGCATTTGTGAATAACTATACCCAAACTAAAAGAATATAGAGGTCTCCTTGAGGCTTTATATTAAATAGATGGCCAGTCTAAATCTAATGCAAACACAAAGTACACAGCAGATCTTAAAGATAGTATGAAAAGCAAAGAATGTAAAATGTCTCCTTAAAATTCTTATAGTGATTACAAATTGATATGATAGTATTTTATATGTATTGGGTTAATTAAAATGTATTACTAAAATTAGCCTCATTTGATTAACTTGGTTACCAGGATTTTTTTTTATTACTATGTGGCTCCCATTAGATTTGTGTTGGACAGCACTGTTCTAGAGGTTTGCATCAATCAGAGGAGCAGGACAGCAAAGACAACTTGTCTAGAGTCTTAGAGAAAGGTAGGAGACAGGTGTCACGTACTGCACTGTTCAGACCTACTTTGTTGGCAGGTGACCCTCAAGTGCCTGGAGTCGGAACATCTGAAACTTGACCAGACCATGAAAACCACACTCTAAAGCTAAGTTTTCTAATGGAATAAGGAAATAATAATACACCCAATTCAAGTAGATACACAATGTAGAATGACCCCAAACACTTTCTTCCTTAATCCACTAATTTGACTTCTCCATATTCAAGGGCAATAGCCTTATTTACACATAATCTTGTGCTATATGCTAAATCCAAGAAGTGTAAGTCCATGCTCAGGAGCTCATAGTTTACTTGGGAGTTGTTACTACCTTCTTTCATTCATTCTACAAAAGTTTATTGGGTGCCTACTCTAAGTCAAGCACTGTTCCAGGATAAAGATCCCTACTCTCTGGGAGATTATATTCTAGTGAAGGAGACACCCAAAAAGCCATACACACAGTCATTAGTGACCGTCTGCAGTATGTTAGACAGTGGAAAATGACACACAGGGGAAAGTAGCAGGATCTCTTATGGACTGGGATCCAAGATGCGGTCCCAGATCAGGGGTCAGAGTAGGCCTCCTAGCAGAGCTAAACCCTGACCAAAGTCTTGAAGAAGAAAGTGAGATCACTTATCTGGAGGAAGAGACCTCGGGCAAACGCAGCCAGAGCAAAGGCCCCAAGATGGGGCAGGCACAGCTTCCCTGAGAAAGTGGGAGAACAGTGTGACAGGTGCAAGGGGTGGGAGAGACATGGAGTCACAGGATGGTCTGGGATTCACACTCTCAGATCTTCCTGGGCCAGTGGAAGCGCTTATTCTGTGATAAGTGAAACGAGAAGTCTGGGTTTTTGACCACAAGAGCAACAGGATCTGACTCAGGTTTTCAAGGGATGTCAAGCTGCCATGTTAAGAAGTAACTGTCCGTGGGAGCAGCAAGAAAATCAGGAGATTTCAGTGTCCAGGTGAGAAAAGACGGTGGACGTTCAGCCCTCAGGGAGACTCTGGGAAGAGCTTGAATCCTGGATGTGTTTTGAAAGAAAAGACAAGAAAATTGACTGATAAAAATGGTTTAAAGTGAGAGAGAAAGGGAAGAGCCGAGGAGGCCAGCAAGACCTCCAGCCCCAGCTCCAAGTCTGTGCTCAATAATGTAATGAATGGAGTGAACGCATACGAATAATGTTCCTACCAGGGTTGCTATCACTCCTGATGAGACAGAGTGACAGCTGTACACACAGAGATGGAGATGGCGGACGAATGAGGAAAACTGTCAGACTGGTGAGATGGGGAAACCCACAAAGGGGGTGGGAAGTTCCCCTGAACCCTGCAGAATGGCAGGATTGAAGAGAAAGCAAAGTGGGGGGAATACATAGGAGGGCTCGGAGGCAGGTGCGGGCTCCGAGCAAGCTCAGGGTGCGGTGAGCACCGAGCATCCGACCTGCAGTGCAGACCTGGAGTTCAGGGCCATGTGCGGGACCCTAATGAGTACGTACGTTGTCGATCTGACGCGCGCTGGCATGTCTAGCTCCCATACGGACCATAGCCAGGGAAGCCGAGAGGCTCAGAGGACAGAAAAAGACATTCTTATGATAATCATCTTTGCTTATCTTGCGGAAAAGATCAAAGAAAAATTTGGTGTTCGCCGCAACAAGAACATCCATTGTAAAACTCCTAAAAGTCTAAATAAAAGAGAGAGAGACAGAAGATGGTGACCGGGGAAAAATAGGTAAACAAACAATTCTTATTTAAGTATCCAAAATAACAATCATACACAATTATTCAACATGTTATTAATAACTGGGAAACTAAGATCATTACCATCCCTGTATATAATTTTTGGTGTCACTATTGCTAATGATAGAGCTCTCTTTTCATTTAGTGATGTGAATTAGTTTCCTAGTGCTGCCACAGCAAATTATCATAAAATGGGTGTTTTAAACAACTAGAATTTATTCTTCCACAGTTCTGGAGAACAGATGTCCGAAACCAAGGCGTGGGCAGAGTTGGTTTATTCTGAAGGCTCTCAGGGACAGTCTTTCTCCTGCCCCTCCCCGGTTTGTGAAGGTTGCCAGCAATCCTTGACATCCTCTGTCTTGTAGATAAATCACTCCAACTTCTGCCTCCATCTTCACATTCTTCCCTTTATCTTCCATGTGTATATCCAAAATCTTTCTTCTTTTAAAAACACCAGTCGTCCTAAACTAGTATGACCTCCTCTTAACTTGACTACACCTGCAAAGACCCTGTTTTCAAATAAGGTCAGATCATATATCCAGGGGTTAGGACTTAAAAGTATGCTTGGGGGAAACAGAAGTCAATCCTCTTTGTGGTGAAATTTCCTTTATTCAGGTGAAATAAAGTCAAAGGCTACAATTCTCCGTGGGCAAGCTAGCAGCCAAGCAAACATCACTCCATCCCATCCTCCTTGGGCTGTGGCTGGTTCTACAGAGGTCTTTTGCCTACACCCGCCCCTCAATGTGCTGTGACCAGCAATGTGCCCAGCAGGGTGTCATGGGTCATGTCCTTTGTTAATATTCTCACTCCCTTTTGAGTCATCCCATTTGCAACCTCCCTTGAGGCACTTTAGTCATTAATATTGTTCAAGAGATAATAGGTCTTAAAAGATGTCACATGTTTATTCATCCCTGGTTTTAATGTTCACTTTGACATTGTTGAATCACAGACACTACAGAACTAAAGCAAGAGAAGAACTTCCTTAACAGCAGAGTCCTTCGTCCTCCTAGCCAATGTGTTCCAGCAGTATCGAGAGAGTCCTACGTAGATTCCATTCTGGACCTAAACCTCTCAGATGAAATGTCTTTTCTTTTGTCTCTTTGCCTATTAACATTGTGTATTTCCAAGATAGAAATGTAAGCCCCCTTAAGTGTGTTTTTATCATCAGCTACGTGACCCATAGTACAGATGAAGAAATAGTTATCCCATTCAACTGAATGTTGTCCATTGGTTTTAACATTTTCCACATTTAATATAGGCTTTTCTAGCCTAAAAAACTTAATTCAAAAAGATAACATTGTGTAACATTTTAAACAATGTGCCTGACATTAAATATGGCAAATATTTAATATAGAATGCAGTAAATATTTTACCTATATTAGCTTTCATCTTTGAATTCTGCAAGGCAGGTATTATCTTTTCCCTCTTTTACATCAGAAAACTGAGGAATCAGTCACACATGTAGTTGGCCTCAAACTAAGTACTCTTTTTCCTACATCTACTATTTCTACTAAGCTTCCCCTCAACATAGCGTAGGCTGATCAAACACATGCCCACTATGTACTGGTACTTTCAACTCTGCTCAACCTACAGTCCGTTTTTATCCTGACACTTTTTTTCTGCTAAGTTTGTATCTGACTTATATTCTCATTTTATGCCTGTGAGGCTCGGTTTGAGGCATATTTTGTGCTTGAAAACTAATTTGTGGCTTTCAGAGATCTTTTGCAGGAGCCATCTGCCCTATAAGGTGTTGTTTTCCAAGGAGTGAATATCCTTTATGTGTCTGGAAAGTCAATAATTCCTCATGCCTCAGAAAGCTATCCTTGATGCTCGGGAAATATCTTCATGCCCACCGTGGTTTCTCTGCCCATGGCTTGTATTAGCCGTTTAGCAACAAGTCTACTAAATGAAACCAAGTAAAGACGGTCTGAGCTGAGATGGCCTGAGATTTCATAGGCTTTTGTTTAATCATAAAATTTTATATAAAATGTAGTTTAATCACTTCTCAGACTTTTGGCTAAGATTGAGTGAAATGTAGTTTAATGTTTTAAAACCTTGGTATATAGCTTAAGTTGATATTCCATTAAAATGTTCAGCATCAAAGGAAGAGAAAGGGAGGGACATCTTGGCTGTGTTTTTCATTATTATTGAAAGAAAATTAGACATAGACTCTCTTGAAGGAAGAAAGGAGCTCGATGGAAAGACCGAGCAATCCCAACTGGCTCTTTGGACAGCCCAGCTATTTGCTCGACTTCATCCTTGCTCCCTCTGCACAGGCTTCCCTGGCATCAGAGTGGAGCATTTATCTTTCTGACATGAATATGCCCAGAACTGACTGATCAGCATCTTACCTGCTCTAGAAAGAACATGACTGCTCATGTAGGTCAACTCCCTTCTTTCCAAGATTTTAAAACAGAGGGTAAAAGAGGTGAAGTGACTTGCACACCCTTGTGCAACTGGCCCAGGGCAAAGCAAGGCTAAGACCTCTCCATGCCCAGGCCTGCTTTCTACTGGTGCAGGCTGCTTTCTGCACTCATTTCTAATTTGGGCCCTGTCTTTCCTCTGTGAAGTGCAGAGTGTTCCCAAGCACACATGTGCACACACTCTCTCTCTCCATTTCTGCATAAAACTTCTATAAACATTGTGAACTACTTTTCATGAGTCTTCTGAATTGGCTGCAATGACCAGTGTGGCCGCCCACCAACAATTCCCTCTTCTGAACGTTTCCTAGTTACACCCCTCAGACTGGGTCTAAGCTTTCCTTATACCTTTGTGTAGCATTACTGCTTCCTCATCATCTGAGGGAGACATGAGGATGGTAGTAACAGAAAACTGTCTGAAAGAAACAGCCAGAAGGTTGCTGTAAGAATGAGTGACTACATGTAGGCAGGAAAGTCCTTCCTGGTTTTATACCAAAGACTAAAAGATAGAAAAAAATAAACATTTAATCATTTGATTGAAATGTCATCTGATAACCATGTTCTGATGGTTTGTTTGAGTTTTGGTGGGGGGGGGCAGTTAGTTTTAAAATTGGAAACACAAATGGATTATAAATTGTAGTATATATACACCATGGAATATTATGCAGCCTTAAAGAAAGGTGGAGACTTTACCTCTTTCATGTTTACATGGATGGAGCTGGAACATATTCTTCTTAGCAAAGTATCCAATGTACTCAGCCCTACTATGAAACTAATTTATAGCTTTCATATGAAGGCTACAACCCAATTACAGCAGAAGAATGTGGAGAAAGGGGTAAGGGAGGGGAAAAGAGGGGGGAGGATGGATGGGGGGAGGGTAATTGGTGGGACCACACCTACGGTGCATCTTAGAAGGGTACAGGTGAAACTTACTGAATGCAGAATATAAAGGTCTTAACACAATAACTAAGAAAATGCCATGAAAGCTATGTTAACCAGTTTGATAAAAATATTTCAGATTGTATATAAAACCAGCACATTATACCCCATGATTGCATTAATGTACACAGCTATGATTTAAAAATAAAATAAAATTGGAAACAGCCTAAATCTGACAGTAACCTAAGGAAATTCTCCCACTGGGTTAGTCACTGTACAGGAAAGGGTGAATTGAAGGGGACACGATCTCTGCCTTTGCGAAACCCACATCCTGGGAGAGCAGATAACGCAATGTCAGCAGTGACGGTGTAGAGTCTAAGAGATGTAGAGCGGCAAGGTATGTACTTACAAAATGGAATGGAGAAAGCAAGAGAGTATAATGTAGGAACAGTTTCATTTTTCTTGTTTTTTTTTTTTTTTTTTTGAGACAGAGCCTCACTCAGTTACTCTGGGATTGAATTCCATGGCGTCACAGCTCATAGCAACCCCAAACTCTTGGGCTCAAGTGATTCTTTTGCCTCAGCCTCCCAAGTAGCTGGGACTGTAGGTGCTTACCACAACGCCCAGCTGTTTTTTAGAGACAGGATATCACTCTCGCTCCAGACTGCTCTCGAACTCTTGAGCTCAAGCAATCCACCTGCCTTGGCCTCCCAGAGTGCTGGGATTACAGGTGTGAGCCACTAAGCCCAGCAGGAAGAGTTTCTTAAATAGCACTTGTGAACATTTGATTATTCTAATAATGCAGAGTTGAATAGGCAATTTAAAAATATAACACTTTTAAAAACACTTCTAAGCTTTTTGCCAGGTTATGACCCATGCCTTTACTCCTAGCACTTTGGGAGGCCAAACAAGGTGTATCATTTAATCTCAGGAGTTTGAGACCAGCCTGGGCAATATAGAAAGACCCCATCTCTACGAAAAATAGAAAAATTAGCAGGACATGACAGATGCCTATAGTCCTAGATTCTTGGAAGGCTAAGGCAGGAGGATTGCTGGAGCCCAGGAGTTTGAGGTTGCTGTGAGCCATGATAATGCTGCTGCACTCTTTTCTGGGCAGCAGGGTAAGACCCTGTCTCAAAAAAAAAAAATACACTTAGGCATTGTAACTGCTTCTATTTATTAAAGATAAGCTTAGATGGTCAATAAAATCCATGGTACATAATTTTATTGCAATAAAAAATGTAAAAGTAGTTATCTTAT
This sequence comes from Perodicticus potto, assembly GCA_963574655.1. Lineage (NCBI taxonomy): Eukaryota > Metazoa > Chordata > Mammalia > Primates > Lorisidae > Perodicticus > Perodicticus potto. The sequence goes on from CAUYRH010071655.1 coordinate 25,631, forward strand.
CAAAAATCTCTAAACATTAATACTAACTTGAAAACAGTAATTGACTAACCCATAAATTTAAAATACACTAGATTTGTAAATAGGACTAACTTAGCAATAAATATAAAAGCTAGAGATCTGTTGATAGCTTGAACTCAGGAGTTTGAGACTAGCGTAAGTAAGAGCGAGACCCCGTCTCTACCAAAAATGGAAAAACTGAAGCAAGAGGATCCCTGGAGCCCAGGAGTTTGAGGTTGCTGTGAGCTATGACGACACCATGGCACTCTCCCATGGTGAAAGAGTGAGACTCTGTCACAAAAAAGAAAAGGTAGTGATCTAAACATCACAATACTAAAATATATTTGTAAGAGACATGTATCAGAGGTATCACTTTCAGATTTTAAAACATTATGTGTACAAATGCATTCGTAGTAACACTTTCATCATAGCCAAAACTCAGAAACAACACAAATAAACAAGTGTGGTTTAATTACACCATGGAGTATACACACCAATGACACTGAACAAAACTGTAGTTAACGCATCACAGCACTAATAACACGGGTCTCACATCACAACATCGTGTCGAGTGGGAGGAATCATACGTGAAAAATGTTCATACCCTGTGATTCCATTTACATAAAATTCTGCAGTGGTAGAATTCTGGACAGTGGTTACCCTCAGGGATGTGTGGAGAAACCATGGTTAGCAGCAGATAGGGACGGTGGTAGATTAGTAAACTAGCCCCCCACAAAGTTCCACAATTTGTAGTGCTTGTGATTTCCATGGTGTCAATACCAGGGTCAATTTCAAACTACCAACAAGATATCTCTGGACCCAGAGTTAGGAAAATATGAACCGCACCTGCTCTCAGGAGCTGGCAGGAGCTGGCTCCAGGACACCGCAGGACCCAGGCCCGAAGGACACGTCTACGAGGCTGGTAATGATTCGTTTCTTGATCTGAGTGTTGCTTACACACCAAACATACACTTATTTCCTGTGTGATTTATACACGTGTGCATTCTTATCAACTTTTACACATGTATATAATGTATAAGATTTAATTTTAAAGCGTACCGAGCACATATTACTAAAGATGGAAGTGAAAGGCAAGTCATTGCAAATTTATACCTAACATGAGAACTAAGACTACTGTATATGGAAAATGGAAAAATAACTTCTCACGATGAAATTGAGGCTCCAGATGCAATTAGGACATGCTCCCTCCCTCAAGCATGAACAGGGGGAACTTTGCATCTACTCTGGAAAGATCCACCACACAAAGAAGCTACCGTTTGAGTCTGAAGGTGACGGCTGTCGCAGGCCGCCTCTTAACAAACTGCGGCCTGAAAAACTTGTACATAATCTGTATCAGTCATCGTTGCTTTCGAGCTGACTTGAAATAACCTTTTAAAACAGCAAGGACCCCCAAATCCATGGAGCTCAAGGAATTAGTACTATCCTTACCCACGTGGCTTTATGATACTAATAGCTGTCCTTTAATTTAAGCTTGTGTCGTACCTGGCATTTATTTCACAAATAATTTCTTCTAAATCTGAAAAATTCCTATATGTTGGAAATTAACTTCATCTTACATCCGAACAGTAAGTGACAAAGGACTGTGCACGTCAGCCAGTTCAGTCTGATTTCAAAGGCGGAGCAGGTAACACTTGTGCTTTCAAAGTCCACACCCTGAGCGGCCCACCACACAGCTCTGCGGTGTGAAGATAACACCGCAGGTACACGCCTTGCTGGTGCCTCCCACAAAGGACCTCCAGGCACCGAGGATCCATCTGAGGACTTCCCTGAACTTCTCTGCCAAAGGGCAGCTTGGACCCCAGTATGTTCTCCTAAAACTCCTATGGTCTATGTGGTTATAGCTTCTCTAGATTAAAAATTTACTCAAAAATCTTTTTCAATTTTCACTGAAATCTGTGCGAAAGTATCAGAGATACAGACTGAGACTTCAAGATTGCCAGCAACCAAACAGGATGAGTTACATAATTTCATATTTACTGTCCCCAACAGCACCCCCTACTGACCGTAGCTGTATAGGAAGGAGATGATAACTCTTAGAAAAAAGAGAAAAAAAATCAATCCTAGCACTCTGGGAGGCCGAGGCAGGAGGATTGCCTGAGCTCACGGGTTCAACACCAGCCTGAGCCACAGCGAGACCCCCGTCACTAAAAAATAGCCAGGTGTTGTGGTGGGCTCCTATAGCACCAGCTACTTCGGAGGCTGAGATAAGAAAATGGCTTGAGCCCGAGAGTTTGAGGTTGCTGTGAGCTATAATACCACAGCACTCTACTGAGGGTGACATAGTGAGGGCAAAAAGAGGAAAAAAAAACACATTTTGACTGGGTGCCTGTAACACAATGGCTACAGAGCTAGCCACATACACTAGGGATGGCGGGTTCGAACCCGGCCCAGGACAGCTAAACAACAATGACAAATGCAACAAAAAATAGCGCTGTGGCAGGCACCTGTGGTCTCAGTTACTTGGGAGACTGAGGCAAGAGAATCACTTAAGCCCAAGAGTTGGAGGTCGCTGTGAGCTGTGACACCATGGCACTCTACCGAAGATGACATAGTGAGACTGTGTCTCAAAAAAAAGAACAACAAACAATTTCATATCAATACAAATAATATCATACTTTTGCCTACAATAGTTTCTAAGTAAGTGATTCATTAGGAAGGAAATTCAAAGGAATTTGATCTTCAAATTGAATTTATTGCACAAATGGCAGAATAATAATAACAAAGAAGAATGTTCGTCTCAGTATATTGACAAATCAATTGCCTTTATTGTTCCATGTGTTTTCCAATCTCACAGTCATACCAAAAATGTATGTGTGAGTATATACTTTTGTGTATTTTATGTTCACTTGTTTTCACTTTAAATTGAATTTTAAGTTTTTATCCACACTGGTACTGTCTACATATTTTTCCTTTTAGTGTCCCTACAATATCCCACTATATCAATATGTTTAAATTATTAAACTAATCACATATTGTTGAGCATAAATATTAGTATCCTATTTTCACTACTACAAATAATTCTACATCTTCATAATTTCACCTTTTATCTCCTTTCACATTCTTTGTTCAGGGTATCTTCTTTGACATGGGATTTCTATTCCAATAGTGTAAGATTTTTAACTTTCACACTGTCAACCACAGTTTACTGATTAAATGGCTGCATCACAATCTTTCTGTTTTCAGATATCATTGTCCATGATTCTTGATAAGTTGAAAAGTAAAAAGAAAAGTTGTATCCTTTTCAATTTGCATTTCATTGATATTTGCTAACATTTCAACATCTGACCACGTGGTCTTTTCTGGTTATAGAGTCTCTCCTTTCAATTGTCTCTAAATGTCCAATTGTCAGTTGTCTGCTGGAGTCTTGATAATTTATTGGTTGATTATTATGAACCCTTCATGTTACACAGTTGTCTATTTTAGATTGACACGAACTTTATGGCCCACCTGTATAGCCATTATGTTTCTCAAAACTTTTTTCTTAATTCTCCCCAGCTGTTGTAATTGCCTTTACTGTATTCTCTATTATTGTTACAGAATTATTTTACTCTATATACTCAAAATCATCAAAATTTTTTGGTGCTATCATCTATCAATTCAAATCCTTACAAGTGACATGTTTTTAATTTAATTTTAAAACTTCATCTACTTCCAAATCATTATAAGGAAGAACACCTTCCTTGTAAGACTTTAACCTATATTGCTAGTTTTGAAAATTCCTAAACTTCCTAAAGTTCTTAACATTTTGTAAATATTTTTTTCCTTTTTATGGTTTTCAAGACAGCCACATGATCTACTTTGCTTTTCTTCTTTCCATTGTCTTTAGTGCTCCTGTGAAAACCTCCTTAACTCTTCTCCAGTCTTTTCCCCCAAAGAATTAATTAGCCACCACTGTATACCACATAGCATTTGGTTCTCTTATTTCTCCGTCATACTGTAAGATAAGGCTTTTTATACTTCTGTCTTTACTTCCAATTCATAATTTTCTTAAAAGAAGATTCAATACTTTATATTCATCTTTGTATCTTATCAAGAAACACAATGGCAGCACATATGAGCACTTCAGAAGTGTTTATGTATTTATTTGCTACCATCTGCCCCCTTTTCATCATAGATAATTCTAATACCTGAAATGTTAGAGGATTATTTAGCATTTTGTATTAACTTTACATATATTCTTTTGGCAGCTATAATCAATAGAGATTATACATAAGAGAATCAGCTTTTGATTAATTTTCTAATATAGAAGAAATGGTTCATTTATTAAAATATGATTTCCTTTATATTGAAAATGTAAAAATTTAAACAAGATAGATATTCTAACAACCCAAACTATTCTGAGTAAAATTGCTTTTTACTACACATAGTGGTAATAAAAACCTTGTATTCCAAAAATATTTCATATCTTATAATTTCCACGAAGCTCCTAATAACCCAAGAATACAATTTTAACTTTACATAGGTAGATGCTATTATGCTAAAATACATATTCTATCAAGATTACAGCAAACTAAATCATGAACAATAACTAAAAACAAAAAAAACTTGAAAAGATATCATTGAATTGTTTTCCAACTTACAGTGCCAAAGAGACATCTAAATTCACATTATTTAAAGTAGAGATTCTGTATATTCTACCATTTATTATTTCAGAAATAATTCATTAAAAGATGGAATGCAATCTTTCAAGTATGTGAAAGTTAAAAAAATTACTCAAACATCCACATTTTTTAAAATACCAGATACGTCATATGTTTGACCAGGTATTGGGACGTGAGGGAGAAAATAGGTAGTATTAATATCTCCTGGTGAGTATTGCCACATCTGCAGAAAATCTAAACATCATAAACAAGTTGCTCTTTTTAAAAAGACATTTAACTTCATAAAAGTAGCATATCCTTTGCTTTCAATTACATCTCCTTTGAATTTCTATTATTGAAAATAATTTTCCAGTGCAATGTTCATTGTTAAAAATGACATTAGGCAATGTGAGCATTTACCTTCTTGCCTTCAGTGGTGCTGCTAACAGCTGGCCAGGTAGGAGGTACACTGCAAGCCACACCTGTCAGGTTGCAATTATATCAGCTCTGCCCCTCCCTCGAAGGCACTATTCCAAGTGCCATATTGGAATCCAGTTAAAATTGTCATTGATTGATTAAAGGAGAAAGAAAAGAAAGGCTGGAACTTTTTAAAACAAACTCTCACGTTCCATCCTTTCAACTAAATTAAATATTGACTGAATACACTTATATTTTCTTTGCTGTTGCCATTGGGTTCCTTTATAGAGCCTGCAACAGAATATTTGACCCACATTTTTCTACCCCAATTTCTGTATAAGACAAAAGTGAAGGGGCGGAGCCTGTGGCTCATCAAGTAGGGCACCAGTCCCATATACCAAAGGTGGCGAGTTCAAACCCGGCCTCAGCCAAACTGTAAAACAGAAATATAGCCAGGGGTTGTGGCAGGTCCCTATAGTCCCAGCTACTCAGGAGGCTGAGGCAAGAGAATCTCCTAAGCCCAGTAGTTGGAGGTTGCTGTGAGCTGTGTGATGCCACAGCACTCTACCGAGGACGATAAAGTGAGACTCTGTCTCTACAAAAAAAAAAAAAGATAAAAGTGAAGCAGAAATCTATTTTACATCTATTTCATTGCATATACCCATTGCCTTGGCTGGTCTCTTATATTTGAACTTTTATATTATTCTAAGATTGTTTTAATGTATTACATAGGTCATACAAAGTATGTTTAAAGCTATTTTCAAAGTTCTGTGTTTTTTCCCTGCAACAGGGCTGTAGTGTAGGAGGAGATTGACAAATATATTCATCAACTAAAAAAAAAACTTTAAAACTGATTCAAATCTTGTTCTGATGCTACTTTTAGTTTTAAGTCTCGATGATCTTGATGTGTTGCTAACTATAAACAGGGGGGTAAGTCCCACAAATATGAGTATGTTAAACACAGGGAAATTCAAAAGAAACCTTTTTTAAAGAGGCTTGGATATTGCCTTTATAGGAAATATGACCTAGCATGCAAATGTAGCTAGCATAGAAATCAAACAAGTAAAACCATTTCGATAAGACATCAACCAATAGAAATGAGTGGTTGAGCATCAAGGGAAATTTGCTCAGATTCTCAGTAAAATTAGAGAAGAATGACAAAGTTTCAGTCTTTCTTTTCTTTTCTTTCTCCTTTAATCATGAGTTTTCTTTGCTCCATGATCACTGGAAAAAGCATGTGTGTTTGCCTGTAGCTCAAGCAGCTAAGGCGCCAGCTACATGCACCAGAGCTCACGGGTTCGAATTCAGCCGGGCTCCCAAACAACAATGACAACGACAACCAAAAAATAGCCGGGCATTCTGGCGGGCACCTGTAGTCCCAGCTACTTGGGAGGCTGAGGCAAAAGAATCACTTAAGCCCAGGAGTTGGAGGTTGCTGTGAGCTGTGATGCTACAGCACTCTACCCAGGGCGATAGTTTGAGGCTCTGTCTCAAAAAAAAAAAAAATATTTCCACAAAATTCTAAACACCAATCTAGCCATTGGTCATGATTTGCAAGAGGTTGAAAAACTTTGACAGGTGAATAGATAAATACCTATGCCAGGTGATCACTAACTACTTCTTGTAGTTGCTGCCCATCACAGCCTTCCAGAAAGGGTACCATTTATGTTTAAAACAGGATGATAGTTTGCCCAGCTCCCTGGATTTGCAAGTGTTACGTTTGTCACATTTCACTGGGGCTCCTGGATACCTGGGTCGATTCCACATTTGTTTGAATATCTTTAATCTAGGATTTGCATCTGTTTATCATCTCAAGTAATACAACAAAGATCTGACTACAGACGACTGTGCTCTGCAAGCCTAAAATTTGGTGTGGTGCAATTGCCCAAGCAGTGATGATGAAACATGACACTAAATGTAGCTAAATATTAAGTAACTTGAAAAATCACTAAAGAAGGATGAGAATTTCTGGAGCACTTACTGTATGCCAAACATCATTTGGTACTTTACAAACATCATTTCACTTGAATGGTTACAGAAAGTGAAACTCTCTACATCAGAGTTGTCAAACATCAGAGAATTACACTGGAGTTAGAAGGAATTTTGAAAGTCAACAAGACTGATAGTGCTATTCAAGGCAAGCTAAAAAAATGTTCTTTGTCAACAGGCTGTAAAATTGTGTTCACTTTGTTAAGTCTAGAGTTAGATGACTCCTCCTATATATGTTACGACTCAGCCTGAATTATGAGCCAATCAATTGACCTTTTAGTAATTAGTCTTTTTCTGCTGGGAATTAAAAAATTTAGGGATGCCAGAATGATTCGTTGAAGTCTTTTTGCCAGCTTATAGTGCAAAAGTATATATATCAAAACTATATACATTAAAGATATATATAAATATATATATTAAAATATATATGTAAATATATATTTAAAATTCTCCTGCTGGTAAAGGAGCTACTTTTGAAATATTGTAAAGAAGCTCTTTTGCATTTACTTTTACAACCCAATACTAAGGAAACAAAATGTGTTTATAGGAAAAATATCAGCAGAGACACTTTCAATCTAATAAAAGTAGATCTTTTATCTAAAGTATACAGTTTTCCTGATGTTCGTCATTTTATTCTCTAAACTTAAAAGCTGAAGAACATATAATACCCAAGACAAGAGAAGAAACAAAATCTATCAAACAACAAATAACGATAATAAAGGCTAAAATGCAACAAACTTATTTCAAAACTTGCAATCACCCTTCAAAGATATTAATTACCCTTCTCATTATAGCCCTCAGCTCTTTCAGATCCAAAATTGAAGCCACTAGGATTGGAAATAATATCAACTGCCTGTCCCAGTAAGAAAAAGACACAGAGATCAAAGACAGGCAGGGCTGTGAGATGTGATGGACACATCGTGAAAAGGGCACATTTGCCCCCAGAGGATCCAGATCCTGTCTGAATCTTACTAGCCTCAGACCTCAGGAAAATATTTCTTGAACTTCAATTTTCTTACCTATTAAAAAAATAAGCATAATAACATGGTTTTCCATGATTTTTTATGTTATGTATGTTATTAATATAATTACATAGATTTCTTAGCCAAATCTTTATGACATATGTCTATTTCTTCCAAAATTGTAAATTGGGGGTTCATCCTTTAAGTCAGAATTTAAAACTATAAGCCTACAGGCCAAATGCAACATTCTGCCTCTTTGTATAAAGTTTTATTGAAACAAAGCACACCAATTTGGTTATTGTTGTCTATGGCCGCTTTTTCTGTACAACAGCAAAGTTGAATGGCAGCACTTGGGAAGAGATCATTTGGCCTGCAAAGCCAAAAATATTTACAATTTGCCCCTTTACTGAAAAGTTTTTAATCTAAGCCAGGCCAGGTGGCTCACGCCTATGATCCCAGCATTCTGGGAGGCCGAAGTGGGGAGATTGCTTGAGCTCATGAGTTTAAGACCAGCCTGTGCAAAAACCAAGACCCCCCCCCATCTCTACTAAAAATAGAAAAACTGAGGCAAAAGAATCGCTTGAGCCCAAGAGTTGGAGGTTGCTGTGAGCTATGATGCCATGGCACTCTACCCAGGGTGACAGCTTGAGACTCTGCCTCAAAAAAAAAAAAAAAGATGGTATCTCAGGGTCTAACTCCAGTGAGAATGACTCACATCACAAAATCTCAAAACTGCAGATGCTGGTGTGGATGTGGAGAGAAGGGAACACTTTTACACTGCTGGTGGGACTGCAAACTGATACAACCTTTTTGGAAGGAAGTATGGAAAACTCAAAGAACTCAAGCTAGACCTTCCGTTTGATCCTGCAATCCCATTACTGGGCATCTACCCAGAAGGAAAAAAATCCTTTTATCATAAGGACACTTACACTAAGACTGTTTAATGCAGCTCAATTTACAATCGCCAAAATGTGGAAACAGCCTAAATGCTCACCAACCCAGGAATGGATTAACAAGCTGTGGTATATGTACACTATGGAATACTGTTTAGCCATTAAAAAAATGGAGACTTTACAGCCTTTGTATTAACCTTTGTATTACAGCCTTTGTATAACCTGGATGGAAGTGGAACACATTATTCTTAGTAAAGCATCACAAGAATGGAGAAGCATGAATCCCATGTACTCAAGTTTGATATGAGGACAATTAATGACAATTAATGACATATGGGGGTGGGGGAAGAGGAGAACAGACAGAGAAAGAAGGAGGGAAGGGTTGGGGTCTTGGTGTATGACACACCTTTTGGGGGCAAGACATGATTGTAAGAGGGACTTTGCCTAACAAATTCATTCAGTGTAATCTGGTTTCTTGTACCCTCAATGAATCCCAAAAAATTAAAAAAAAAAAAAAAAAGAGAGAGGCCACCAAAATATGTATACAAATTGCAAATAAACACTTAAAAGATGCTCAATATCATTAGTCATTGGGGACATAAAAATGAAAACTACAAAGTGATACCCCTCTATAATAATTAGAATGCTAAAATTAAAGAGCTTGACCTTTCAAGTGTGGTTGAGGACCCAGAGCAACTGGAATTTTCATGAACTGTTTGGCAATTTCTTACAAAGCCAAACATATACCTAACACATGACCTAGCCCTTCTGCTCCTATGAATTTACGAAACAGACACAAAAGCATGTGTCTATACAAATACTGGAAAACAAATGTCCATTGAAATTTAATTTGTAAGAGCTAAAAAGTGGAAACAGTCCAAATGTCAATCAACAGGGAAGGGAGAAATAAATCGTGGCTCAACCACACAGTGGAAAACACTCTGCAACAGACGAAGTGATCTATTACATCATATACATGATAATATGGATGAAAACTAAAATTATTATTCTGAGTGAAAAAAGACAAACAAAAGCATATTATTCTACTCACATAAAATTCTAGAAAATTCAAACTACTTATAGTGAAAGAAAGTAGATCAATGGTTGCCTGGGGAGAAAGGTTAGGAAAAAAAAAGGAATTTCAAAGGAACACAAGGTCACTCTTAAGGTATAGATATGTACATTGTTGTGATCAGGTGACAGTTTCATGGGTGGGTACATATGTTAAATATTCAAATTGTACATTTGAAATATTCATAGTTTATTATACCAATTATGTGTTTATAAAACTGAATTTAATAGATGCACAGCATCTTTAATCTTCAGAGAAATACAAATTAGAACCAAATTGAGATACTTCTATATCATCACAGAATGGCCAGGTAATTATGACAATATCGAGTGTTTGTGATGACATGTAGCAACTGGAACACTAATTTACATGCCTGTGGAAACTAAAATGTTAAAATCATTTCAGAAACCAGTTTTGCAATTTCTTAAAAAAGGTAAACTTATCCCTTCCATATGGCCTAGGAATTCCACTTAGATGTGGAAAAATGCTTACAGAAATACTTGAAGTCAAATATTTATGAGCAACATCAGAAGTAATAACTGAAAACTGGAAACATTCAAATTGCCCATCGACAGGGGTATAGCTAAGGAAGTTGTAGTAAGTCGTGCAATGTAATATTACTTAATAATAAAATAGAGCTAGCTTCTAACATACATGATAACATGACGACATCTTTAAAATATTAAGCTATGTAGCTGCTCCGGAAGCTGAGGCAAGAGGATCACCTGAGCCCAGGAGTTCAAGCCTATAGTTTCACCATTGCACTATAGCCTCAACAACAGAGCAAGACCCCCATCTCTAAAAATATTTGTTTTTTTATAAAAGCCTCCAGATGTCTTTAATTGATTTCAAATAAATTCTGTCTTAAATAATTTATTCTTTAATAGACTTTACAGAATTTCTTCAAGGCACTGTTGTATTATGAATACAATGTATCACACACTTCAAACAGTTTTAGCTCATTTGCCTAAACCCCTGCAAAGCAAGGCAGAAACAAATATTCATTGCCTATATTATGAGAGAATATGAGAAAATGACCACAAAGGAACTTACAATCAAATTAGAAAATAAAACATCCTCATAAAACAAGTAGTGAACTTGGATAAGACAAGATTTCAAGCACATTAAAAAATCACACTTGATTCTGATTTTATACAAAGGTTTGGCACTTGCCACCCTTTTTCTCAGAGACAAAGTTAGGGGAAGAAAAAACTTATACTCGTAATTTTTATCTTGTTAAAAATGATGGTGCATGGGCAGTGCCTGTGGCTCAGTGGGTAGAGCACTAGCCCCATATACGGAGGGTAGCGGGTTTGAACCCAGCCCCGGCCAAACTGCAACAAAAAAAATAGCCAGGCGTTGTGGCGGGTACCTTTAGTCCCAGCTACTGGGGAGGCTGAGGCAGGAGAATCGCCTAAGCTGTGAGCTGTGACACCACAGCACTCTACCCAGGACAACAAAGTGAGACTCTTTCCCCCACCAAAAAAATGAAAATAAAGATGGTGCATAAAGGACACCAAACCAAAAATAATATATACTAAACTATTCCATTTCTATGAAATTCTAGAATAGGCAAAACTAGTTTATAGTGCCATAAAGTAGGTCACTGTTTGCCCATGATCAAGGCTGAAAAGTAAAAAGGAAATTACTGGCGGGATGGAACTGTTCAATATCTTAACCATGGTTGTGGTCAGGTGACTGTCAAAACTCATCAAACTTTAAAAAGAGTGCTTTTATTGTATCTAAGATACATACTTTAACATAATATTCACAAATCAAGTATTTGTGAACTCAAGTATTTTCTACGAAAATGTTCATTATCAACTTTAAGACATAGAAAACTTGAAATTATTACTATGAAAGAAATTATCTGTGAACAAATTTATGAAAATTAATTTGAAAACCTTTATAATATTGAATACTTTACAAGAAAATATGTAAATGACCAAAATTGAGGACACAAAAGTTCTAGAAAAATCAAAAAAGTACATTTTTAGGTTTCTAAAGATTTAATTCCCAAAGACAGTTTTATGGGTAAGTTCTTCCAATCTGTTCAGGAACTGATCGTGTCTGTTCTATAGCACAGAAAAACATTATTTAACCAAGTTAGTAAAAAAAATAAAATGAAAATTTGGTAATAATATCAAAACTCTATAAAACTACAAAACAAAATTCTGCTATGACCAAGTAAGATGCCTTGAAAAGAATTCAATTATTGTTCAACATCTTAGTATCGTTTAATCACACAAAAAAGCAAAAATGGGAAGATATATAGATTCTCTTTAATCATTGGCCAAAAATATGTTAGATAAAGAGATACAGTTGTGATTTAAACATTTCAAACTGAATAAACAGCTCATTTCTTAATACGTTGAAGAAGTAAATCTCAAATTGAAGATGACATTCCACATAATAGCAAAACAGTAGAAATATTTCCATTCAAGTCAAATGAGTTATCACAACTGTTATGGATGCTGTCACGGTAATTCTAACCAACGCGATGAAACAAAAATGAATATGAGCTCTGAGCACTGGCGAGGCAGAAGAGATCTTTTGGGAAAATATCATTTAAAGAAAATCCCGAAAGATTCATTGGAAAAATGTATGCATGTAATAAAATTCAGTAAGATGGACATTTATGAAATATATATACAAAAATCCAAGGACTTTCCACCATACCAATAACAGCTACTTAAAAATATTCAATTTTAACATTGAAGTCT